>ML777720.1:0-13937 GCA_009831015.1 Picea engelmannii
AAAATGAAACCCTTCGAAATCAATGACACCAAAAGGATTTGACATAATATATTAATATGTTATGTTTGTAGTTGTAAAACACTTATTAGAGATTAATATTAACATAAAGTATATTATACTAATATTATTTAAAAATTAAAATTAACGTTTAATAAAGTAATATTTTTTAATAATATACATAAATATATTAAAAAATATTATATTTGATATTATTTTTTTTTCTGGTAAGTAAAAAGTTTTATATATAAGGGGCCTTCAAAAAACCAAGTCAAAGGTACAAAAATCACATAGTAACCGTACTGTAGTTACTGAACTACCCTAATAGAGGGGAAACTAGTCCATCCAGCCGGGTAAATCAAGCATTGATATTTTAACTGTCTTATATAGCAGAACTAAGATGACTGGAATGCAGCTAAAAAAAAAACCTATTAAAAAGTAAAGAATCCCTATGGGCTCAAACACTTAGCAAATAACCTGGCCTAGTGGAAAGAACGACCTCGTACAAAGGTTCCTCTTTGATGAGTGTCCCTTTGCTTTCCAACTGCATGTCAGCATCCATGTTTCTCTCATACCTATTGGCGATTGGCGAGGTGTCCTGTAGTGCATGCTGTCCTGTAGCCTTCTCCACGTTCGTGTCCTCATGGTCGGCCTGCTCCACAACAATCTCTGCAGAACGCCGCGTCTGGGCGTTTCCTTCGCTGGTCTCTGCATGGGGTTCCTCTGCTGAATTCACGCCTGCTGGGTCAGGGGGGAAAGCATCTTGGAGGGAGGAAAGGATCTGAAGGAGGGTTGTGACCTTTCCATCTGTCATCTAGGACAGAATTGGAGGTCCTCCACCCCCTAACAGATTTCGAGGACCAGACCATAGAGAATAGTGAAACTTTCTTTCAGATGTGAGTTGAAGAAGGAGTCAGAAGATGGGTTCACGTTGTTTCGGGCCCTTCGAATTGGAGGTGGCACCCCCATGGGTGGCCTTGAAGAGCCAGCTACTGGTGCGTGGGAAGGTTCGAAAGTTCTGGACATTGGAGGGATGGGAAGGTATCACGAAGAGGAGCCCGACGAGTTGTCAATGATGGCTAAGCAATCAAACCGGGAGACAGGCGAGGTGGAGGAGGAGAGAGGTGCTGGCTCAGGCTTGAGAGGCAGTGAGGAGATTGTGGAAGGCGAGGATTCCATGGAGAGCCTCTTCACGGTTGTCCCCTTTGACGCGGCATGAGTTTCGTCGAATGAATGTAGAAGAATACCAAGTGCACCAGGCGGAGGTAGAGAGCCTGGAGGTGGGCAGGGGCTATAATCACCATGAAGGTCCAGATTGAACCAGGCCAGGGTAGCAGAGGGAGGAGCAAGTCAGTCCGCGAGCGAAGGTGAGAAGCTAACACAAACAATAGAGCCATAGAGTAATTCATGAAGGAGACAGATGCAGAAGAATTAAAGCCGTTGCAACGACGTAAGGTCAAATTAATACAGGGTCGGGGTGGCGGGCCATGGCACGAGCTCATCACATGGCTCCTTGCCTCGTTGGCCTACCCGTTCTTCCTCCTCGTGCCAGTTGGCGCACACTAGCATCCCATCCGGGGGTGTTTCCACTGCCCCAGCTTTACGGATACACTGCTGGAGAATGGGGTGATCAGGATCGAGGGACATTTTGGAAAGGAGTTCCGGTCCATTCCAATTAGTCCCTAGATTATCCAGTTCATCCGCAACTTGATTCGCCTTTCTCCTGATATGAGAAGGTATAACGGCCTGATTGGGTTGCAGCAAATCTGTGATAGTCTTTAGCCCATGTGAGAGTCTCCAACTGGGTGAAATTTTGTCCAGGTTCTCTCCATTTAAAATTCTGCGGAGGAGATTGATGATGATTTGAGAATCTCCCTCTACAATCATCTTCGTGAAATTGTTCTCAATGGATAATTGCAATCCTCTAATGAGACCCCAAAGTTCCAATACGTTGTTCGTGATATGACCAAGGGAGTCTGCGTTTATGAGAATGATGTGCCCATGATGGTTGCAAAAGACTACTCCATAGCCCGCTGCTCCTGGATTGCCTTTAGAGGCTCCGTCAAAATTGAGTTTGATGAAGTCGACTGGAGGGGCGGACCAAAAGGAGGGGCTGCTGAGAAGGGGGGGATAAGAAGAGGGGGAAAGTGGGTGATGAGAAGGAAGAGGGTTCTAGTAGTGAAGGATCAGGAGTTCTGAGGGATTGCTGATCAAGTCTTTTTCAGTCCATAGCTTGAGGTTGAGAGTTTCCAGAATATTGAGGCAGCATTGGTTCCAGCAGTGTTGCCACTGGAGGGAGACATTTCTAAAAAGCCTCCTATTTATTTCTTTCCAAGTCTTCCAAAGAATGAAGCCTGGAAGTAATTTTCGTATACGATTTAGGAGGGGAGATTGGAAAGCTTGGTCCCTCCAGTCCATAATGATATCAATGATACTATCTCTTTCATGATATGAGGTACGTATGATAAGCGCAACTTGGTCCCATATTTGTGCATTATAAGGGCATGAATTGAGGAGATGATTCATGGTTTCGTATGCCTCTCCACAAAGAATGCAAATAGAAGGCCCAACAAAACCTCTTTTTCAGAGGTTATCCCAGGTTAGAATGCTTGAGTGGGAAACGAGCTAGAGAAAGAGGGTAATTTTAGGCCAGTGTTTAAGATTCCAGATTTTGCGCCATACTTTCCTTGTAGGAGGAGAGTCTAATTGTGTTTTAACTTGATAGGCTTCCTGTATGCTATAGGTACCCCATGACCAGTATACCCATCGGAGGATATCCTCTCCTGCTAGCTTGGGGATTTTCCTTTTGGATATTTCCTCTTGCCAGGGTCCCAGATCCATGTGCGCTTCCAGATTTATGCGTTCCCTGTTAAGGTGCCAACACTGCCCAGTGTCTTCTAGGGGATTTTCCTGCCAATAGTCAGCTACTCTTGTCAGGCCCACAAGTGTAGCTTGGGTTCTAATATTCCTTTCCCAATCCTCATTGTCCAAAATTGGCCACTTCTACCAGGAATATTTCCAGAAAAGAGTGTATTTCCCGTTTCTAATTTCCCAGAAAGCATGCTAAGTAACTATCTATCTGTTCTGCTTAGTCATTGTCTAGATTAAGGAGCCTGGGTTGTCCCCATTCCATTGAATTAAGTTCTTTTCTGCCACATCTGGTACATATTTTTTCCTCCAGAGTCGTGCCCAGAGATCCTTGGGGTTTTTTAGCCACCGCCAGCATATTTGGCACTTAGAACTTTGTTCATAATAAAGGGGTCCCGTAATCCCAGGCCTCCTTGTTCTTTGGTTTGGAAAAGTTTGTCCCAACTGATCAGCGCTATTTTCTTCCCTGTGTTGAGGCCTTGCCAAATGAAGTTTCTTTGTAATCTTTTAATGGTTGTGAGGACCAACGTTGGAGCAACCAGTGCCAAGAAGGTGTAGACAGGAAGGGCCTGGAGAATAGCTCGGAGAAGAATAAGATGACTAGGAAGGTTTAAAACTCTGAGGGTCTAGGAAGAAAGCCTCTTGGTGAAAGAGGACAAGAGATGTTCCCAAGAGGAATTCCTGAGGGAATTATCAATCAAGGGTATTCCAAGGTATTTGGACGGAAGGGAGCTTCTGTTGAATCCTAAGATATCAGAGACATGTCGTTGAATCGGAGGGGGCGTATTGAAGAAAAATATTTGGGATTTATCTTTGTTACAGTCCAAACCCAAGGCTTCAGAGAAGGTTTGGAGGATTGAGATTAGGGAGTTTTCTTCACGAACAGTTGGGGTTCCCATCAAAAGCATGTCGTCGACAAATTGACTATGTGAGATAGGGGGGGAGATGCCATGCAAAGGGAGGCTTGTGAGTAGGTTGTTTGCAACAGCTGCGTGAATAGATCGACTAAGTCCTTCGGCCATAATGATGAAGAGGAATGGGGAGAGAGGATATCCCTGTCTAATTCCTCTTGAGGGGGAGAAGGGTCGAGAGGGAACACCATTGATAAGAATGGAAAAAAATTCCAAGGACGTTAGATTCAGAATCCATGTCACCCATATTTGATCAAAGCCAAAGGCAAGGAGAATTTCCCACATGTAGTCCCAACTTATCTTATCGAAGGCCTTAGAAAGGTCTAGTTTAAGGAGCATACCTGGTGTTTTGGTCTTCTGCAAAGAGTGGATCACTTCATGGGCTAGGATGATGCTGTCCAGGATTTGTCTGCCTTCAACATAGCCTGATTGCTCGAGATATATGATTGTCAGTAAGATGGGCTTAAGTCTTTGGGCAATCACTTTTGTTAGGAGTTTGTAGATGACGTTACAGAGGGCTATGGGTATGAACTGCTTAGTATGGTGAGCCTGCCCCTCTTTGTGGATGAGGGTGAGGAAAGTTGCATTGAGAGCCCGAAGGACTTGTCCTGTGGATCAAGAGTCTTCAATAATTTCCCATACCTCTACCCTGATCAACAACAAACAATGGTGGAAAAAATCGCTGGTGAAGCCATCGGGTCTAGGTGCCTTGCATTTGGGGGTGTCTTGAAACGCTTGATCCACTTCCTCGATTGTAATGGGCTGGAGCAGGGTTGAGTTTTTCTATGGGGTGATGAGGGAGGGCACATGCTGCGTGACCTTAGCTATGGCCTCATATCTATCCGGGAATGGTTCCGTGAGGAGATCTTTGTAATAGTCGATCAGTGTCTTCTCCATGTATTCATGGGAATGAATGGGCTCCCCGTTGGTGGAGGTTAAGTGCGTAATTCTATTAGAATGTCGTCTATGGATGACAGTTTTGTGAAAGAATTTGGTGTTTCGTTCCCCTTCCTTGAGCCATTGGATGCGTGATTTATGTTTCCATAAAATCTCTTGCTATCTTTTCCTGGCCTCTAGCTGTTGATTTACTTTTGCTTCCTGAGCTTTTAGCTCGTTCGTTAACCCTTGCATCTGGATTTGATTTTGAATCTCACCCATCTGTTTTGAAAACTGCTTTTGGGAGTCGAAGATATTGCCAAAGGTTTTCTTATTCCAGAGTTTTAGAATTTGTTTGAGGTTCTTTAACTTTTGCTGAAATATGTACATTTTGGAGCTACGGGGGACCTTTGCCTCCCTCCACCAATCCTGGATCTTTTCCTGGAAATCTGGATGGTTGAGCCAAAACTGTTCAAACCTGAAGGGTTTCTTCCCTGGTGTGGATGGCACATCCAACCATAGTTGGATAGGCCAGTGATCCGAGCCTGGGATGTTCAGAATACTAACTTCCAGAGCTGTTCCTTCCATCATAAGGGAGTCATAGATGAGGAATCGATCTAGTTTGCAGGCGATTTGGTGTGATCCGGTTCTTCTATTTGTCCAAGTGTGATTACCATTGATGGTGTCCAGGTCGATAAGTTTGAGGTTGTTTATGAGGCTGTTGAAGTCACTGGAATCCTGATCCAGGCGTCTTGATCCTCCTTTTTTTCCCTCCAGACTACGTATGATATTAAAATCTCCACCAACAATCCATCTGTTATGCCGAGTTAGACTGGATAGGTATTCCAAGTTCCTAAGAAAGGCCTTCTTATCCCTTGGGTTGGCCGGGCCATAGACATTGGTTAGGTGTCTCGGCTTGTTAGAACCAATAAGCCTATAATCTGCAGTAATGGACCACTTGGTGGTGACAAAATTTTCCAACAACAATGAGTTGGTGTTCCAGAGGATAGCCAGTCCTCTATCTGTGCCTATGGATGCAGTTGAAGCTGCTTCCCCTTACTTCCAACAGTAGGGGAGTAGCCTGTCAATGTCTTCGAATGTACATTTTGTTTCCTACAATAGTACTATGGTAGGTTTTTCTTCAAAGATTAGATCTCGTAGCATTTTTTCTTACTACATCCATTGAGGCCTCTGATATTCCATGAGATAATCTTCATGATGATGGGGGGGTGGGGAGAGGAGGGAAGTTGTCCGAGATAAGGTGGATTTTCCCTGAGTTTACCATGAAGTGACCTATTTCTTGTATAAGCTTATTGGTGGATTTCCTACCTCTTTTCTTTTCATCTTTATGAGTTTTACTCTGGTTTTTTGACTCACTGCCCTGTATTCCCAGACCTTTGTTGGATCGAGCTGTGGATTGAGCTGATGATTTGAGAAAGACCTTGTGCACCTTCCGTAATTGATCCATGGGTATGGTGTATAGTTTCTTATGCCTGTAGGCATGCTCGAGGTGCTCCAGATCCACCCCGACTAGTTCTTGCTTTTCTAGCTCCATTTCTGCATCCCCGTCCTCTGTCTCCAGAAAGTCTTGCTGGTCTGCAACCATGTCTAGGGAGGGGTGATCTGATTCTTTACCCTATGAGGGCCGTTCATCCCCTTGGTTTATAGATTGAGGATGATTATCCATATGGGGTTCATTGGGGTTTATTAGGGTTGTGGGATTCTCTGGTTGATCTTGTAGAATTGAAAATTTATTGCTAGTGGAAGGATCCTTACTTACTTGGGTTGGCTGCTTTCGTCCTCCTTGTCTTCTTTTCCTTACTGGTTGAGCAATGTCGTCCTTATCTTTGCCACTTTCTGGGTTCCCTTCTTTGTGAGAAGTATTGAGGGGGCACTCTCTGAAAAGATGACCGTGTTCGTGGCATTTCCTGCATCGGGATGGAATGTGTTCGTATTCAATGGTTTGGGTCCAGTCCTCGTCATGATATTCAAGTATTATGGATCCCGGGAGCAGCTTGGCTATGTTCAGGTATACGCAGATGCACGCATAAGAGGTGTAGTGCCTGTGCTTCGTGGCTTCTGAAGACTTAACATATATGCCTATGGTGTTACCTATGCCGGCTAAGACCTCTTCCAGCCAGAATTCCTGGGGGAGAGAGTACAGTCTGATCCATATAGTTTCATGGTAAAATTCCTCCTTTTCAGGGCTGAACTTCTCGGTCCAGAATCTTAAGAAGAGTCCTGCCGAGTTATAGAAATATGCCCCCCCATCAAAGATGCGATTGCGATCCTCGAGGTTGTGGAATATGATTGTGAAGAACCCCTTGGAACCCAGTTGTAGCTCATAGTGTCCTTTTGGCTTCCACCAATATTGTATCCATTTGATCAGATCACGCTCTGAAGGCCAAAGCCCTAGGAATTTTCCTACAAGGGCATAGTCTCTCATATATTTATTTTGTTCTTCTATGCGTGGAGAGATGATGATGTATTTTGGGGCCTGTGTCTCTTGTGGGATACATTTTCCTGGCATCCATGGAGTTGACGCAGTAGCCAGGATAGTTGCATTCTCTGGATCAATGTCCATCTCCCGATCCTTGAAGGTTCCTTCCGCCATAAGTTTTGAGCGCAGATCTGGTGGGGGCTCAAAGGTCGGCCGTTTCAAACCTTCTCCAGAGTTTCCATTTGCAGTGGCCTAGCTGTAGGAGGCACCATTCGACCCTCCTTCCTCCCGAGACATGATCCCCAGCGGGGCAAGCGTTGTGGCAATGCGGGGCAGTGCGGCTGAAAAACCCTAAACCCTAAACCAGTCGAGAAATTATATTTTATATTATGTTCAATGTGATTTTTATTAATATTATAATTATTATTTATATATAACAATTGTAAATGTTCATTAATAAAAAAATATTATTAAACATGGTAAAAAAATGGTTAATGAAAATATTTTATTTAAAATTGAAATAATACTCAAAATATTTTTAATATTTTCATTTATAATATATGATAAATATTTGTTACTATAAATTATAGTTAAATAATTTATAATATTATATTATTATAATAATTGAAATTTTATAAAATTTGTATAAATTTAATATATATATATATATATATATATATATATATAATAATAATAATAAGTTTGTAGAAGTTTCTATTAAAATATAAATACATTATATCTAATTTCAATCATTATGGGAAATGCATAAGGTACATAAATGTCCATCATAAGTTTTGAAAGTCATGAAGGGCACTCTCCTACCCAAAGGGAAACTAGGCTAATCTTAAAAAATAAATTGAAGCATTATAAAACTATAGAAAAAGTAAAACAATACATATCTAGAGAAAAATAATAGCAATCTATAAACAGAATAAAGTCGAAGTGACAATAAGAAAAGGAAGTGAAGATCTCATACATCAAAGGAGGAATCTTAGAGGAAAAATACGAGGCACCACAAGAAGCTTCCACATTCGAGTGAATATTTATGTGGTCATCATTTGAGGAGCCTTCACATGTCGAAAAGATAGTCACTCATTTATGTTGAGTAGCCAAGAGACAAGAATGAGGAACAACTCATTTTTCTTTTCTAAAGATTTAAGTGATTGTCTAAATTTCTGGTAGTGGTGCTCCTTGGGAAGAATTGTTTGGGTGACCATAGTTTTGGTATACCAATAGAGTTGCATAATGCAGTAGAATTTTGTATCCCTATTTTTGTTGGTGCCAAATTATGGAACTTAGATCTCCCACCCAATCATCAATGTTTTCATCCTCATAACATTCCTTGATAACTTTTACCTATTTCTCGAGACGATGAATACAAACTTCAGTAGAGGGGTACACCAAATAGAGTTATTTCTTCTTCAAATGAAATGTCAAAACACATTTTGCAGGTAGATACATGCTTCATGTTGGAAGCTCAAGGAACCATGAGAGAGAATATTAAGCCCACAACCCAATCACCCAAAAAAAAATCCAAACTAAAATGGAGAACTATGGTAGGAATTCTTCATAGAGCCATACTTACCTCTTTTACCATACACACAAGAATTTGAAATTCTAGGATAAGCACCTGAGTGGAGGCACTTAATACTACCAAGGACTACTTCCATCAAAGTTGTACCTTCCCACCTCCCATCTCACCTCTATCGAAATGAAACTATACAAATCATGATCGATTTCTGTTGGGGAAATATAGGGGAAAGAGACTTCTCGTGGATATTCGACCAACTGCATACATGAGAGGTATAGAACTTGAGCCATGGTGTCACCTTCATTCTCTCTCTCCTCTCTAGATATCACCCAATCTAGGGAAAATACTAATACAAAAGTATGTCTTGTTTTGACTAGCATTAAAAAGAGAATTAATATTGCTAGCCTTAAAAAGAGAATTGATATTGTTAAATTAAGAACTAATAATCATGAGATACATAATGAGCCTAGGCATTGGACAATCCCCAAAACACTGTGGCATGAAAGAATATATCATATTTGTGACACCAAGAAGGTTGAAGATGAAAAACAACTTCTCCTCTAAATTAGATCTCAATTTCAAAATATTTGTCATTATACTGACCCTCCTAACCTATAGTCATAAAAACTATAGTGATATTGGAAGGGTTCTCTTAATGATTTTTGAGTACATAAATAACAATACAAATAATCTAAGTAATCTCTTACATTTCCTAAAGTCACGTAACCAATTTTGGTTTCGTTGGACATTGATCATCATCATCATTATATAATTTAATGTGTTACAAAATTTGTTCAAAAATAAGTATTATATATCCATCCACACACACAAATATATATATATATATATATTATTTTTGGTCTTATTAATATTTATATATTAATATAGACTTATTCATAAACTATTCATTAATATTGAATGTTAATATATATCATTGTTAAATATATTAAATAAAAAATGTATTTAAATATTAATTTAACTTTACTTTTAATAATTAATACATTCAAAACTTTAGTGATATTGGAATTACTCTCTTAATTCTTTTCAAGCATCTAAATAACATTTTAAATAAATCCAAGTAATATTTTAAATGAATTCAAGTAATCTCTTGTTTTTCTTATAGAACACATTCATCATCATAGTTAATCCAATTAAAAATAGTTTTGTTTTCTATTATTATTTGGATTAAATAATTATTTTAATACATTTTGATAATGAAATTGAAAAGAAAACAAAAACATTGTTGTCTCAAATGACATTTATTACATTTTGATATGAGGAAAATGTATAATTCTCTCTATGTTCAAATCGAGTTGATACATGGCATTTACAAAAACAATAATAATAAAAATATATTCCAATGTCCATTTTAATTAAAATATTTCAATAGCCACCTAAAGTTAAATATTTCAGCATGGAACACTTGGTATGATAAATAGTGTAAGATGGCCTAGTCTAAACCTTTGTATTTTTTCCTTTTTTACGGGAATATTTTCCCATCAATTTTGTTTGAAATCGACCAAAAGTTGTTGGAACTTCGATTTGACTTATCGAGTGTGTATAATTAGAGTTCCTTGAGGGATTTTTAGGGTGTTGAAACAATTTATCCATTCAAAAATTCAATTTAAACAATAGAAATGGTGATTTCACCAAGATTTGTTTCACCGGATTCTCGTGAAAAAGATCAAAAGGTCGAATGTTTAGAAAACATCATTTAAGATTACTAGAAAAAATATTAGGGATGCATCTAATGAGTCCTTAAAATTGGACAAGATAAATAGATTGAATTCTCTAATTAAAAGAGAAAAGTAATTATATAAATATAAAGAAAGATAATGTTTGTCACTTATCTAAGCTAGATTCTAAAAAATTCTAGAAGCTAATCTTGACTTGTAAATCTAAAGAAAACAACATTATTCCATTGAGGGACTCAAATTCACACCTTAAAAATATTTATGAAACCCATAATGTTGTGGATAACATTCAAAACATTTCTATAGAGGAGGAAGTTGTTTGTGTAGTTCACACATAGAGTCTAGGGTTAAGCAAATTTTAAAAGGGAAAGATAAGGAAATTGAGATGAAATATTAAAATTGGAGGGGATATCCCCATCCTTCGCATCCACAAGCTCTTCAATTTATCAGTCAATAAGGACTTCGTTAAATACATGAATAAAAGCATCAGTATACATACTTTTAAAAGTGGGGATAAAAGTTATCCCTCTAATTATAATAAAATTATGATTAGCCCTCTTTTATCCAAGTTATATAGATTTTTTTTGGAAAAGAAGATAAATGCATGGCTAGAAATCCATAGAAAAAGAGGTAAAGGACAAGCATGATTTAGGAGATATCATTAAACTATGGAGCACCTCATTATTCATAGGATCATTGCAGAGGATTGTGGGAATAATAAAACCAATGAAATGTGTTGTTTCATTGACTTTAAAAAACAATTCACACATTTTTCACGAACAACCTTTGCAATATATTAGAAGAGATAAAAATTCATTTTGAGTTGAGAATTGCTACGAGAACATTGTATGACAACATTATTTTTAAGTTTAGAAACATTGAGGGATAGTCATAAGAATTTAATTGTGATATATAGGATTTAAGAAAGGTTTTCCATTTCCCCTTGCCCTTTTCCCATATACACTTACAAGTTATAGGGTTGTTTGGAAAAAGAAGGTCATGTCGACGTGAATATAGCTAGTGTCATCGCCATCCATCTTTTTTATTCTAGCGATATTATTCTTATGTTGAAGAGTCCTTATGATCTCCACAATAAACTAAAAATTATCAAAGATTTGTTCTATGTTACAGGTATGAATATTAGTATTCACAAATGAATTTTATGCTAATTAAATCCAAATATATCACTTACACTAATCTTGTGTATGAAAAAAACAACTTGGAGGATGTGGATTCATACTAAGATCTCAGAGTGGGTCTTCATCACAAGCTTAAATGGACCAATAGAATTTATAAAATGATAAATGGAGGGTGGAAATATTATTATGGACTTGAAAACAATTGTAAATCACCATATATTTGGCTATGGGATAAGAAAAAACTCCTCTTAGAGATTCTCATCACACTAGTTATCTTATATGGTTGTGAAGTTTGGCACTGCAGTATCTCTAGAGAAACCTAGAGAAATTTAGATAAAATCCAAAGTTGTTTTATATGTTATAATCTAAAAATAAAGGCAATAAACCATATCCTATCCTCCTCATATAATCAAATATTTCCCCCGTCTAGAGAACAACTCTGAATAGGTATGTAATCTATGAGAACATGATAAAAAACATGGAAGAAAATCGGCCTCACAATGTAATGTATATAAATAACACTGAATAAAAGAGGCCTCACACCTCTCAATAGGTATGTAATGTGTGAGAACAATATAAACAACAAGGACGAAAAGAGGCTTCGTAAGATTTCTTCAAAATCTACCTCTCAGTGAAGGAAGGTTGCCATTAAGATGACAATCTTTGGCTATATCATTGGGTAATAAAGGATCATAATGATAATATTTTTTTTTTCTTAGCTAAATATCTTTGACTTGCGGGATTGGCCTCTGACTAAGATTCCATGACCTAGGTGCATCTAAGCCGTCAAAACCACACGGGGATCGCATCCATCCTTGACCACACCAGACCTTAACATGGTTGGATTTGAGGTGTTCCCATAGGTTTCAAACCAGTGAATTCACTTACAAAATTTCTTAACAACGCACTCCCTCACTGACTACTCTATACCATAGGGAGGATCATAATCATAATATAAAAAACATTATTACACCTAATTTTATGGATAAATAGAGAGACCTCCCTATTGTCATTCAGTGCTCTCAACCCCTAACCCACCAACTGTTCTAACCTACCACTACTATATATATATATATATATATATATATATATATATGGGTGAGTGCAAGCTAATGATGGTCTATCATGACGCGTTGGTGGCAATGCAAACATGGAAAAAGTACAAAATGTTAACTTGGAGGGATTATTCAAGGTACTTTTACAATGGATTTGAATATGATGTAGGACGATGAAACATAGGAAATTGAATTAGATTTCCTAATATATAACTTGTATTCATATAAATTGTGAATACCTATGTCAAATTTATTTTTTTCTAACAGGGGTATATTATTTTTCCAACAATATATAAGGTATATGTTTTTGTTCATGAAGGTGTTGGGTACCTTAACGATGGAATTTCATTCAAAAAACTTGTATACTTATAGAGAACCCATTTTCCTTGACCGGTGTATTTTTTGGAAATTTAAAATATTAATTTTATATATTTTTTAAATTATCAAAGTCAACCTATCCATGAAATTATAACTTCTTTTGTTGTGTAAGCTAAGAGGGTCTTAACATGATAAAAAAAAATAAAAAAATCAGGCTGTATATATCGTGCCACATATATCTTATTCAGAAAATGGTTAATCTAACAAAAAATGATAGTAGAAATAAGAGAGGTATGTATTCTAGGATTTTGATATAAGTGAAGAAAAAAATAGATTAAAAATAGTAAACAATTTTAATTTAAATTTTTTTTTGTATACTTGGAATCTCAACAACCAACTTTATCTGTGTTTGTAGTTTTTTCAATAACTGAATTGTGTTTCTTATATAAAAATAACGCCAAAAAAAGAGATATGGCGAAGAATTCATAAAAATGGAGGTGTTTATGTATTTTCAGATTGAACCACTAGGTTTGTCATCCCGAACCCAAATCTGAGGAAACCAAATCAACAAACATGTATGATAAAGTTGTCACTCCTAACCAAAAAAAAGTTGAAATTCAAATAATGCACATGAGCTTTAAGAACACGTGCACGTTCCTAAAGTGTACGCATGTTCCTAAAACACTTTCTCATTATTATCAACGGGAATATACACGTGTTTGTGTTAAAACAAATAAATTCTCTCTCTCCACCCCCCTTCCCCACTCTCCCTCACTCTCTCTCTCTAACCTTCTCTCTCTCCCACACCCCTTTTATCCCTCTCCTTTGCTCTCTCTTGAATATAACCCTCTCTCCCTCTCTCCCCCTCACTCTATATCCCTTTCCCTCTCTCTTTATCTATCCCCATATTTCACTCACTCTTGAACTATCTCTCTCTCTCTCTATCGCCACCTATCTCACTCCACCCCTCTCTCCCTGCTTCCCTCTATATTTTCCTCTCTCTCTCACTCACTTGTTTACCTCTCTCATTCTCTCACTAAATCACTCACTTTATATCTCCCCCTCCCTCATTATCTCCCCCCTCTACCCCTCTCTACCTCTCTCCCTC
>ML777720.1:14037-78078 GCA_009831015.1 Picea engelmannii
GTTTTTGTTTTCTTTTCAATTTCATTATCAAAATGTATTAAAATAATTATTTAATCCAAATAATAATAGAAAACAAAACTATTTTTAATTGGATTAACTATGATGATGAATGTGTTCTATAAGAAAAACAAGAGATTACTTGAATTCATTTAAAATATTACTTGGATTTATTTAAAATGTTATTTAGATGCTTGAAAAGAATTAAGAGAGTAATTCCAATATCACTAAAGTTTTGAATGTATTAATTATTAAAAGTAAAGTTAAATTAATATTTAAATACATTTTTTATTTAATATATTTAACAATGATATATATTAACATTCAATATTAATGAATAGTTTATGAATAAGTCTATATTAATATATAAATATTAATAAGACCAAAAATAATATATATATATATATATATTTGTGTGTGTGGATGGATATATAATACTTATTTTTGAACAAATTTTGTAACACATTAAATTATATAATGATGATGATGATCAATGTCCAACGAAACCAAAATTGGTTACGTGACTTTAGGAAATGTAAGAGATTACTTAGATTATTTGTATTGTTATTTATGTACTCAAAAATCATTAAGAGAACCCTTCCAATATCACTATAGTTTTTATGACTATAGGTTAGGAGGGTCAGTATAATGACAAATATTTTGAAATTGAGATCTAATTTAGAGGAGAAGTTGTTTTTCATCTTCAACCTTCTTGGTGTCACAAATATGATATATTCTTTCATGCCACAGTGTTTTGGGGATTGTCCAATGCCTAGGCTCATTATGTATCTCATGATTATTAGTTCTTAATTTAACAATATCAATTCTCTTTTTAAGGCTAGCAATATTAATTCTCTTTTTAATGCTAGTCAAAACAAGACATACTTTTGTATTAGTATTTTCCCTAGATTGGGTGATATCTAGAGAGGAGAGAGAGAATGAAGGTGACACCATGGCTCAAGTTCTATACCTCTCATGTATGCAGTTGGTCGAATATCCACGAGAAGTCTCTTTCCCCTATATTTCCCCAACAGAAATCGATCATGATTTGTATAGTTTCATTTCGATAGAGGTGAGATGGGAGGTGGGAAGGTACAACTTTGATGGAAGTAGTCCTTGGTAGTATTAAGTGCCTCCACTCAGGTGCTTATCCTAGAATTTCAAATTCTTGTGTGTATGGTAAAAGAGGTAAGTATGGCTCTATGAAGAATTCCTACCATAGTTCTCCATTTTAGTTTGGATTTTTTTTTGGGTGATTGGGTTGTGGGCTTAATATTCTCTCTCATGGTTCCTTGAGCTTCCAACATGAAGCATGTATCTACCTGCAAAATGTGTTTTGACATTTCATTTGAAGAAGAAATAACTCTATTTGGTGTACCCCTCTACTGAAGTTTGTATTCATCGTCTCGAGAAATAGGTAAAAGTTATCAAGGAATGTTATGAGGATGAAAACATTGATGATTGGGTGGGAGATCTAAGTTCCATAATTTGGCACCAACAAAAATAGGGATACAAAATTCTACTGCATTATGCAACTCTATTGGTATACCAAAACTATGGTCACCCAAACAATTCTTCCCAAGGAGCACCACTACCAGAAATTTAGACAATCACTTAAATCTTTAGAAAAGAAAAATGAGTTGTTCCTCATTCTTGTCTCTTGGCTACTCAACATAAATGAGTGACTATCTTTTCGACATGTGAAGGCTCCTCAAATGATGACCACATAAATATTCACTCGAATGTGGAAGCTTCTTGTGGTGCCTCGTATTTTTCCTCTAAGATTCCTCCTTTGATGTATGAGATCTTCACTTCCTTTTCTTATTGTCACTTCGACTTTATTCTGTTTATAGATTGCTATTATTTTTCTCTAGATATGTATTGTTTTACTTTTTCTATAGTTTTATAATGCTTCAATTTATTTTTTAAGATTAGCCTAGTTTCCCTTTGGGTAGGAGAGTGCCCTTCATGACTTTCAAAACTTATGATGGACATTTATGTACCTTATGCATTTCCCATAATGATTGAAATTAGATATAATGTATTTATATTTTAATAGAAACTTCTACAAACTTATTATTATTATTATATATATATATATATATATATATATATATATTAAATTTATACAAATTTTATAAAATTTCAATTATTATAATAATATAATATTATAAATTATTTAACTATAATTTATAGTAACAAATATTTATCATATATTATAAATGAAAATATTAAAAATATTTTGAGTATTATTTCAATTTTAAATAAAATATTTTCATTAACCATTTTTTTACCATGTTTAATAATATTTTTTTATTAATGAACATTTACAATTGTTATATATAAATAATAATTATAATATTAATAAAAATCACATTGAACATAATATAAAATATAATTTCTCGACTGGTTTAGGGTTTAGGGTTTTTCAGCCGCACTGCCCCGCATTGCCACAACGCTTGCCCCGCTGGGGATCATGTCTCGGGAGGAAGGAGGGTCGAATGGTGCCTCCTACAGCTAGGCCACTGCAAATGGAAACTCTGGAGAAGGTTTGAAACGGCCGACCTTTGAGCCCCCACCAGATCTGCGCTCAAAACTTATGGCGGAAGGAACCTTCAAGGATCGGGAGATGGACATTGATCCAGAGAATGCAACTATCCTGGCTACTGCGTCAACTCCATGGATGCCAGGAAAATGTATCCCACAAGAGACACAGGCCCCAAAATACATCATCATCTCTCCACGCATAGAAGAACAAAATAAATATATGAGAGACTATGCCCTTGTAGGAAAATTCCTAGGGCTTTGGCCTTCAGAGCGTGATCTGATCAAATGGATACAATATTGGTGGAAGCCAAAAGGACACTATGAGCTACAACTGGGTTCCAAGGGGTTCTTCACAATCATATTCCACAACCTCGAGGATCGCAATCGCATCTTTGATGGGGGGGCATATTTCTATAACTCGGCAGGACTCTTCTTAAGATTCTGGACCGAGAAGTTCAGCCCTGAAAAGGAGGAATTTTACCATGAAACTATATGGATCAGACTGTACTCTCTCCCCCAGGAATTCTGGCTGGAAGAGGTCTTAGCCGGCATAGGTAACACCATAGGCATATATGTTAAGTCTTCAGAAGCCACGAAGCACAGGCACTACACCTCTTATGCGTGCATCTGCGTATACCTGAACATAGCCAAGCTGCTCCCGGGATCCATAATACTTGAATATCATGACGAGGACTGGACCCAAACCATTGAATACGAACACATTCCATCCCGATGCAGGAAATGCCACGAACACGGTCATCTTTTCAGAGAGTGCCCCCTCAATACTTCTCACAAAGAAGGGAACCCAGAAAGTGGCAAAGATAAGGACGACATTGCTCAACCAGTAAGGAAAAGAAGACAAGGAGGACGAAAGCAGCCAACCCAAGTAAGTAAGGATCCTTCCACTAGCAATAAATTTTCAATTCTACAAGATCAACCAGAGAATCCCACAACCCTAATAAACCCCAATGAACCCCATATGGATAATCATCCTCAATCTATAAACCAAGGGGATGAACGGCCCTCATAGGGTAAAGAATCAGATCACCCCTCCCTAGACATGGTTGCAGACCAGCAAGACTTTCTGGAGACAGAGGACGGGGATGCAGAAATGGAGCTAGAAAAGCAAGAACTAGTCGGGGTGGATCTGGAGCACCTCGAGCATGCCTACAGGCATAAGAAACTATACACCATACCCATGGATCAATTACGGAAGGTGCACAAGGTCTTTCTCAAATCATCAGCTCAATCCACAGCTCGATCCAACAAAGGTCTGGGAATACAGGGCAGTGAGTCAAAAAACCAGAGTAAAACTCATAAAGATGAAAAGAAAAGAGGTAGGAAATCCACCAATAAGCTTATACAAGAAATAGGTCACTTCATGGTAAACTCAGGGAAAATCCACCTTATCTCGGACAACTTCCCTCCTCTCCCCACCCCCCCATCATCATGAAGATTATCTCATGGAATATCAGAGGCCTCAATGGATGTAGTAAGAAAAAATGCTACGAGATCTAATCTTTGAAGAAAAACCTACCATAGTACTATTGTAGGAAACAAAATGTACATTCGAAGACATTGACAGGCTACTCCCCTACTGTTGGAAGTAAGGGGAAGCAGCTTCAACTGCATCCATAGGCACAGATAGAGGACTGGCTATCCTCTGGAACACCAACTCATTGTTGTTGGAAAATTTTGTCACCACCAAGTGGTCCATTACTGCAGATTATAGGCTTATTGGTTCTAACAAGCCGAGACACCTAACCAATGTCTATGGCCCGGCCAACCCAAGGGATAAGAAGGCCTTTCTTAGGAACTTGGAATACCTATCCAGTCTAACTCGGCATAACAGATGGATTGTTGGTGGAGATTTTAATATCATACGTAGTCTGGAGGGAAAAAAAGGAGGATCAAGACGCCTGGATCAGGATTCCAGTGACTTCAACAGCCTCATAAACAACCTCAAACTTATCGACCTGGACACCATCAATGGTAATCACACTTGGACAAATAGAAGAACCGGATCACACCAAATCGCCTGCAAACTAGATCGATTCCTCATCTATGACTCCCTTATGATGGAAGGAACAGCTCTGGAAGTTAGTATTCTGAACATCCCAGGCTCGGATCACTGGCCTATCCAACTATGGTTGGATGTGCCATCCACACCAGGGAAGAAACCCTTCAGGTTTGAACAGTTTTGGCTCAACCATCCAGATTTCCAGGAAAAGATCCAGGATTGGTGGAGGGAGGCAAAGGTCCCCCGTAGCTCCAAAATGTACATATTTCAGCAAAAGTTAAAGAACCTCAAACAAATTCTAAAACTCTGGAATAAGAAAACCTTTGGCAATATCTTCGACTCCCAAAAGCAGTTTTCAAAACAGATGGGTGAGATTCAAAATCAAATCCAGATGCAAGGGTTAACGAACGAGCTAAAAGCTCAGGAAGCAAAAGTAAATCAACAGCTAGAGGCCAGGAAAAGATAGCAAGAGATTTTATGGAAACATAAATCACGCATCCAATGGCTCAAGGAAGGGGAACGAAACACCAAATTCTTTCACAAAACTGTCATCCATAGACGACATTCTAATAGAATTACGCACTTAACCTCCACCAACGGGGAGCCCATTCATTCCCATGAATACATGGAGAAGACACTGATCGACTATTACAAAGATCTCCTCACGGAACCATTCCCGGATAGATATGAGGCCATAGCTAAGGTCACGCAGCATGTGCCCTCCCTCATCACCCCATAGAAAAACTCAACCCTGCTCCAGCCCATTACAATCGAGGAAGTGGATCAAGCGTTTCAAGACACCCCCAAATGCAAGGCACCTAGACCCGATGGCTTCACCAGCGATTTTTTCCACCATTGTTTGTTGTTGATCAGGGTAGAGGTATGGGAAATTATTGAAGACTCTTGATCCACAGGACAAGTCCTTCGGGCTCTCAATGCAACTTTCCTCACCCTCATCCACAAAGAGGGGCAGGCTCACCATACTAAGCAGTTCATACCCATAGCCCTCTGTAACGTCATCTACAAACTCCTAACAAAAGTGATTGCCCAAAGACTTAAGCCCATCTTACTGACAATCATATATCTCGAGCAATCAGGCTATGTTGAAGGCAGACAAATCCTGGACAGCATCATCCTAGCCCATGAAGTGATCCACTCTTTGCAGAAGACCAAAACACCAGGTATGCTCCTTAAACTAGACCTTTCTAAGGCCTTCGATAAGATAAGTTGGGACTACATGTGGGAAATTCTCCTTGCCTTTGGCTTTGATCAAATATGGGTGACATGGATTCTGAATCTAACGTCCTTGGAATTTTTTTCCATTCTTATCAATGGTGTTCCCTCTCGACCCTTCTCCCCCTCAAGAGGAATTAGACAGGGATATCCTCTCTCCCCATTCCTCTTCATCATTATGGCCGAAGGACTTAGTCGATCTATTCACGCAGCTGTTGCAAACAACCTACTCACAAGCCTCCCTTTGCATGGCATCTCCCCCCCTATCTCACATAGTCAATTTGTCGACGACATGCTTTTGATGGGAACCCCAACTGTTCGTGAAGAAAACTCCCTAATCTCAATCCTCCAAACCTTCTCTGAAGCCTTGGGTTTGGACTGTAACAAAGATAAATCCCAAATATTTTTCTTCAATACGCCCCCTCCGATTCAACGACATGTCTCTGATATCTTAGGATTCAACAGAAGCTCCCTTCCGTCCAAATACCTTGGAATACCCTTGATTGATAATTCCCTCAGGAATTCCTCTTGGGAACATCTCTTGTCCTCTTTCACCAAGAGGCTTTCTTCCTAGACCCTCAGAGTTTTAAACCTTCCTAGTCATCTTATTCTTCTCCGAGCTATTCTCCAGGCCCTTCCTGTCTACACCTTCTTGGCACTGGTTGCTCCAACGTTGGTCCTCACAACCATTAAAAGATTACAAAGAAACTTCATTTGGCAAGGCCTCAACACAGGGAAGAAAATAGCGCTGATCAGTTGGGACAAACTTTTCCAAACCAAAGAACAAGGAGGCCTGGGATTACGGGACCCCTTTATTATGAACAAAGTTCTAAGTGCCAAATATGCTGGCGGTGGCTAAAAAACCCCAAGGATCTCTGGGCACGACTCTGGAGGAAAAAATATGTACCAGATGTGGCAGAAAAGAACTTAATTCAATGGAATGGGGACAACCCAGGCTCCTTAATCTAGACAATGACTAAGCAGAACAGATAGATAGTTACTTAGCATGCTTTCTGGGAAATTAGAAACGGGAAATACACTCTTTTCTGGAAATATTCCTGGTAGAAGTGGCCAATTTTGGACAATGAGGATTGGGAAAGGAATATTAGAACCCAAGCTACACTTGTGGGCCTGACAAGAGTAGCTGACTATTGGCAGGAAAATCCCCTAGAAGACACTGGGCAGTGTTGGCACCTTAACAGGGAACGCATAAATCTGGAAGCGCACATGGATCTGGGACCCTGGCAAGAGGAAATATCCAAAAGGAAAATCCCCAAGCTAGCAGGAGAGGATATCCTCCGATGGGTATACTGGTCATGGGGTACCTATAGCATACAGGAAGCCTATCAAGTTAAAACACAATTAGACTCTCCTCCTACAAGGAAAGTATGGCGCAAAATCTGGAATCTTAAACACTGGCCTAAAATTACCCTCTTTCTCTAGCTCGTTTCCCACTCAAGCATTCTAACCTGGGATAACCTCTGAAAAAGAGGTTTTGTTGGGCCTTCTATTTGCATTCTTTGTGGAGAGGCATACGAAACCATGAATCATCTCCTCAATTCATGCCCTTATAATGCACAAATATGGGACCAAGTTGCGCTTATCATACGTACCTCATATCATGAAAGAGATAGTATCATTGATATCATTATGGACTGGAGGGACCAAGCTTTCCAATCTCCCCTCCTAAATCGTATACGAAAATTACTTCCAGGCTTCATTCTTTGGAAGACTTGGAAAGAAATAAATAGGAGGCTTTTTAGAAATGTCTCCCTCCAGTGGCAACACTGCTGGAACCAATGCTGCCTCAATATTCTGGAAACTCTCAACCTCAAGCTATGGACTGAAAAAGACTTGATCAGCAATCCCTCAGAACTCCTGATCCTTCACTACTAGAACCCTCTTCCTTCTCATCACCCACTTTCCCCCTCTTCTTATCCCCCCCTTCTCAGCAGCCCCTCCTTTTGGTCCGCCCCTCCAGTCGACTTCATCAAACTCAATTTTGACGGAGCCTCTAAAGGCAATCCAGGAGCAGCGGGCTATGGAGTAGTCTTTTGCAACCATCATGGGCACATCATTCTCATAAACGCAGACTCCCTTGGTCATATCACGAACAACGTATTGGAACTTTGGGGTCTCATTAGAGGATTGCAATTATCCATTGAGAACAATTTCACGAAGATGATTGTAGAGGGAGATTCTCAAATCATCATCAATCTCCTCCGCAGAATTTTAAATGGAGAGAACCTGGACAAAATTTCACCCAGTTGGAGACTCTCACATGGGCTAAAGACTATCACAGATTTGCTGCAACCCAATCAGGCCGTTATACCTTCTCATATCAGGAGAAAGGCGAATCAAGTTGCGGATGAACTGGATAATCTAGGGACTAATTGGAATGGACCGGAACTCCTTTCCAAAATGTCCCTCGATCCTGATCACCCCATTCTCCAGCAGTGTATCCGTAAAGCTGGGGCAGTGGAAACACCCCCGGATGGGATGCTAGTGTGCGCCAACTGGCACGAGGAGGAAGAACGGGTAGGCCAACGAGGCAAGGAGCCATGTGATGAGCTCGTGCCATGGCCCGCCACCCCGACCCTGTATTAATTTGACCTTACGTCGTTGCAACGGCTTTAATTCTTCTGCATCTGTCTCCTTCATGAATTACTCTATGGCTCTATTGTTTGTGTTAGCTTCTCACCTTCGCTCGCGGACTGACTTGCTCCTCCCTCTGCTACCCTGGCCTGGTTCAATCTGGACCTTCATGGTGATTATAGCCCCTGCCCACCTCCAGGCTCTCTACCTCCGCCTGGTGCACTTGGTATTCTTCTACATTCATTCGACGAAACTCATGCCGCGTCAAAGGGGACAACCGTGAAGAGGCTCTCCATGGAATCCTCGCCTTCCACAATCTCCTCACTGCCTCTCAAGCCTGAGCCAGCACCTCTCTCCTCCTCCACCTCGCCTGTCTCCCGGTTTGATTGCTTAGCCATCATTGACAACTCGTCGGGCTCCTCTTCGTGATACCTTCCCATCCCTCCAATGTCCAGAACTTTCGAACCTTCCCACGCACCAGTAGCTGGCTCTTCAAGGCCACCCATGGGGGTGCCACCTCCAATTCGAAGGGCCCGAAACAACGTGAACCCATCTTCTGACTCCTTCTTCAACTCACATCTGAAAGAAAGTTTCACTATTCTCTATGGTCTGGTCCTCGAAATCTGTTAGGGGGTGGAGGACCTCCAATTCTGTCCTAGATGACAGATGGAAAGGTCACAACCCTCCTTCAGATCCTTTCCTCCCTCCAAGATGCTTTCCCCCCTGACCCAGCAGGCGTGAATTCAGCAGAGGAACCCCATGCAGAGACCAGCGAAGGAAACGCCCAGACGCGGCGTTCTGCAGAGATTGTTGTGGAGCAGGCCGACCATGAGGACACGAACGTGGAGAAGGCTACAGGACAGCATGCACTACAGGACACCTCGCCAATCGCCAATAGGTATGAGAGAAACATGGATGCTGACATGCAGTTGGAAAGCAAAGGGACACTCATCAAAGAGGAACCTTTGTACGAGGTCGTTCTTTCCACTAGGCCAGGTTATTTGCTAAGTGTTTGAGCCCATAGGGATTCTTTACTTTTTAATAGGTTTTTTTTTTAGCTGCATTCCAGTCATCTTAGTTCTGCTATATAAGACAGTTAAAATATCAATGCTTGATTTACCCGGCTGGATGGACTAGTTTCCCCTCTATTAGGGTAGTTCAGTAACTACAGTACGGTTACTATGTGATTTTTGTACCTTTGACTTGGTTTTTTGAAGGCCCCTTATATATAAAACTTTTTACTTACCAGAAAAAAAAATAATATCAAATATAATATTTTTTAATATATTTATGTATATTATTAAAAAATATTACTTTATTAAACGTTAATTTTAATTTTTAAATAATATTAGTATAATATACTTTATGTTAATATTAATCTCTAATAAGTGTTTTACAACTACAAACATAACATATTAATATATTATGTCAAATCCTTTTGGTGTCATTGATTTCGAAGGGTTTCATTTTCATCTTTGATGTTGGAGAACACGCCTTAAAAATCCATTTTTGATAAGGGTTTGTGTATAATTGGTATAACTCCACATTTAATTTAAATGTGGAGTAATTATTTTACAACTACGTACTTAATACATTACAATAATATTAATAAATATATATTAATATGTAAATTTTTATTATTATTTTAATAATATTAATTAGTATATTTTTAAGTTAATTTAAATGTTCATTAATTATTTTAGAACTATAAAAGTAAGATATTAATATATTATTAATGTGATATTTTTAAAAAATATATATATTATATATATATATATATATATATATATATATATATATATAATTTGTTTTTTTTTTAATTTATATAAGGGAATCACGTCACAAAGTCTCTAAGTATGAATCATAAATAAATCGAGGTGAGAATCAAACTTAAGACCTTCTTTACATATTTTATTCCATTTACAAGTCACTTTCCAATTGATCTACACTTCTAGAATTAGTATTAATATATATTTATTCTTTAATATTATAATAAATATTTTTATTAATTTTCAATAATAATCAATTATGTATAAATAACTTTGCATATTTCTATGTTCCATCTTTTAATAACAACTACCGCATTATTAATATTAATGCATGAGTATAAAATATATATTTAACATACATTATAGACAATATTAAAGTTTAATGTGCTAAATATATGGTTATTTGTATATACCAACATATTAATATTATTGATGTGGTTATTTCTAATAATGTGTGTGCTTTGCTCAACTATGTAATAAAATAACAATCTAATAGTAACCTATCCTCTCTTTGTGTATATGGCTTAGTTTCTAACATGTCATACTAACTTTATGGGAATAGGTTACCCTTAATTATTTTTGTTTTTGGATCGTTTAGAATCTTAATGAAAGTTTACATTAAACTCAACATACACTTAATAAATAAGTGGTCAAATCATAGGTCAACTTGATGGAATCATAACTCCTTCATAGGTTGAGGTGCTCTTAGATCAAACTTACCAATTACCCATTTTAATAATTGAAAAAAAGAACAAACCTAAGAAGAGACTAGTTCAAACTCGATGGAAGATGTAACAGGTAATCTCACCTTGAATACGTGTTCCTTTACTCCACTCCTTAGTCCATGAATTTTCAAGAAAGTTACACTTTTTGAGCTCTTATCTCTTCTCTTCAAGCTTCTCATATGTTCTTTGCATCTCCATTTTTTTGTCCTATGCATCTCCATTGTTTTGTTCTTCACTATAGCCTTTAGTTTTAATGGGTTAATGGTTCATTTCTCCTTCCAATTGATTCAAAATACAAAATAAAATAAACTATATATGCTTATTATAAAGTTTACAAAAAATTTGTTAAATATCCATAAAAATTTCATTTTCCTTTCCATATCAACTATTCCATTGGTAATGAAGGTTCTTTGTTTCCTACTTGTCTACTCTTGTATTCTTGTATTGATACTAGAGGATTTATTCTCTCCCTTTCTTGATGTCATTTTATGAAGTTTTTAATACTTCTTTTTCATGTGTCCATCAACATCACAATTTTTGCAATTTCTATTAGGATCCCTCCTTTTTTAGGGTATATCTACTATCTTCATGTCTCTTTTCATGTTGTTTTGTTCTTCATCAACATCACAATTTTTGCAATTTCTATTAGGATCCCTCCTTTTTTTAGGGTATATCTACTATCTTCATGTCTCTTTTCATGTTGTTTTGTTCTTTGATCATGTGTTTCTTCCCCTTATTAAAATACAACTCAAAATAGAGAACCTTTTTTCTCACCTTATATATGCTTTTAACACCATGAAGTTTCAATTATATTCATATATAGATAACAATTCCTCCAAGGTACTTAAAATCACTCCTCTTCCAAAGAGATACAAAACCTCATGGATTTCCTCCAGAACTTAGAAGAATATTATTACACTCCTTCTTCATGTTCTTTCCTCACGTACTTCGAATTCATGTGTTGCTCAGGTACTTTCACTCCATGTGTCACGCCGCTTCATATCCTATTAGATAAAATTATGACTTCAATGAGTCCCTTAAGTCCTCCCATTCTTAATCACCTCTTTCCTATCCTCATTGAATCTACATAACTTAGCATGTCTCGTCATATTCAAATGAATGGGAAAAATAAATCTACTATGTTTTTTGGATTAGATAAGGACTAAAGAAAAATTTCAATTGTTTCAACAAGCTATTAAGCTATTGCAAACTTTAGAATTTATTTTTTCATTATACATGGGTATTTCAATTTTTTCTTAACTTTGAAAGAAATATGGGAAGACGAAAAAAATAATTGTTTTTATCTGAATCTTGACATGTATTCTCTATCTTCTTCATGCTTAGGATTCCCCACTATTGATAGTTCGTTGCTTCTTTGTAGTCCAAACAACAATGTTTTTCCACTACTTTGGTATTGTCTATGGATGTTTACCAAGGGGGTGTTATCCAAGTATTAGTAACCTACTATGATAATATATGACCCCTAAATGGTTTGCTTATGGCACATCAGTTTCATAAACATGGATGCCCATTGTATAATGAATGTTTTATCTATCTAGTTTTGGTTCAATCCCTGCTCAAATTTCAATGCACTCTATTTTTACTTCTAACAACGAAACAGACTTTGCAATATTACAATCATGAATCTTAGTGTCAATCATGAATCTTAGTGTAAACCTCATGGTTGTTAGTGTTTCTGTTTTAACTTCTTTTTTAGCTTGGGCGATTTGTTTCCATTTCCAAGAACGATTCAAGCCTAGTGCTCTTTCTTGGATATTAGATTGATCCAAGCTATTCAATCAATATGCTAATATAGGGGAATTGTGTTATTTTCAGACATTTTGAATAATCTTCAGGGATTATTTAGAACAAAATATCGAGAACAAGAGAGGGATTATAGAGCAAATAACTCAATTCCAGTTTTCTATATTTCTCTAAATTCGGACGAGTATAATCCTATCATTCTTTTCACCTAATTTAGACAAATTTGTTAGATATCAACGCTAGGGAGGATACTAGATATTTCACAAAAATGTGGATATAAGGAAAATTTGGGGCTTTTCATTTCAGTTTATTGCTTGGAAAAAACTTGTTTCGTACACTTATTCATACAATATTAAATTACCATTAAATTATTGAGATAGAGATTTGACACTCGAAGCTGAGTCATAAAAAGTAAATTGAGTCAGGGTAAGCTATGCATGTTAAAGATATACATTAAATTATTGAGATAGAGATTTGACACTGGAGGGTGAGTCATAAAAATTAAATTGAGTGAGGGTAAGCTATGCATGTTAAAGATATACATTGTTACTCATTGACAACTCAAAATTGCAGATAGTTATAGTTGAGACATATCTTAGTTCGTAGTGGACAAACTCCTTGATTTTTTTGTCCACCAATCTTTAAGTAGGTTGTATTCTTTGTTTTTTGTACTTTACTATAATTACTAGCTTTAATGGATTGTCTTTGGAAAACCAACCATCACAATGATTAGTTTTTCACTTCCAAATTTTCTAAAAGAAAAAATAAGATAACCAGAAGATATACTTAGTAGCAACTACCAATTTATAAAAGTGGTTGATATAGGTCGATCAACGTCATCTTCCACCTTTCCAAACCAATGGCGTTGATCGACCTGTATCAACCACTTTTATAAAGTGATTGTTGTTAGTTGACAACAAACATGCTTTAGGAACAACCATTAATGTATTAGTACACAATTAATCTATTAAATAATTATTACATTATTGTAATTTATAATAATATTGTATTAATGTAATACACTAATGTATTATATTAATGAGTTAATGTATATATTAATGAGTTAATGTATATATTAATGGTTTATTATTGTATAAATGTAATGTATACATTAAAGTATTAATTAACATTGGTGTATAAAATAACTTATTAATTGTTTGATACATTAAAAAATCTAATGCATTAATTAATTTAGACATTAATACATTATTAGTTTTTATATTGATAAAATATTAATACACTAATAAAGTAATGCATTAAAAATATATTAACTACATCAATATATAAATTAAATGCATTAATAAATACATTAGTTTAATGTGTTAATATAATAATAAAATATTAAAGTAATATATAAATTAAAGTATTAATACATTAATAATGTAATGTATTATTAACTAATACATTTATAAAGTATTAATACACAGACAAAGACAAAGAAACAAATTAATAAAAATTAATAACACATTATTAAATTATTAATACATTAATATTTTTTAATAAACACATTAATATATTTTAATAAATACATTAACAAAGTATTATTACATTAAAATATTAACAAAATATTAATAAATTTAATAAAATAATTTATTAATAAAGTAATAATGCATTACTAAAGTATTAATGCATTATTACATATCAATATATAAATTAAGATATTAATTTACATTAATGTATAAGGAAATGTACCCCAGCTGGGGTGCCATGAAGAACAGACCGACCACGTAGCACAAACTAGAGCCTAGCCATTAATATGGTAGGTTGACTCCCATCTCCTCACCATTAAATGGGAGATCGCCATTACTGCCTGTCAAGAGGTGAAGGACTACTCCCTCACACGAGAAAAATGATGACCATGAGATTTAGTCGATGGGAGATGTTGTTGTCAGCAGTCATGTTGATCCTCTATGTTCTTATTCGACAAAGAAGAGGCTCGGGCCATTCACCTTAACTTCACACCAGGCCGACAACTTTGAGTTCCAGTGCAACTACCAGAGGATTTCCAGCATGCTCATGATACGCATTAGCACCCTCCATTTATCCTCAATGCCGAGGGAAAGAGGCAGGCCACGTTGCGGCCCTGCCTGGCACAGATTCGTCGCACGACAGAGGAGGAGGAAATAGTTAGAGGAGGAATTATCGATAGCCCGTACTCACCATAGGGAAAAGGTTATGATGCCTCCAATGGCGTGTGTGTAGGAGGTGATTCTAGAGGAACTAATTCAGTTCCCTCTTGAATCCCTCCTGTTCACAGTGCCAGATAATTGGCAGCCTCACAACCAATTCTCAATGGGAGCTACTGCACCAGACACAGAAAGGCCTATGCGGGACGCAAAGGAGGCTTACACTTGCATATTTGAGGAGGAATTCCTCCACCTTGACCCCAAGGATTCCACGCTTCGAGGTGATTTCAAAATTTCATGCGCAACAGAGGACATCGAGGAGCACAGGATGGAGGAAAAATTCGGGATGGAAAAGGAGAAGGAAGGAGCAGAGGAGGCTATAGGAAAGGCAGTCGGTGTTTTTTTGGTGGAGGGTGTCCCAGTCCTATCATCACCATCTATTACGACAATCCCGGATCCATGGAAAGACCCCCCGTCATTCTTCCACCTGGAGAAATTGGTGGTATTGTTTGAGCTCTGAAGCCAGATGTCAAATCAGAGTCACCGCAACATCCTCATGCACCAATGTATCGACATGTTATATGAGGCATATTCAAATGAAAAAAACGGCTAGAAATTCCTGACTTGCGCTAGGCCTTAAAAGCTCCAGACACAGAATTGGCCTCTCAGCGACGACCCCAATGATACAACCTCTGATTATAACGGGTAATTATGTGGATTGGATTTCAGTTCGACTCCTTGTGCTACTACAATGTAGTTTCAATTTCATTTTTAGATTCTTGTTTAATTTCCAGTTCAATGTCTAGTTTTACTTCTAGTTTAGTTTTCATGGCTTCTCTTAATAGTGTGGTAAATACTTAAGTCCGCCACCTGCCCTAGTTTTTGTTTGGCAAGCCAGATGGAAGACCATTAATTTTGGCATGCACATCATAGTCTTCCATCTGTCCTGGTTTCCACTAATTCAGTGGAACAGTTGGAAGACTGTTGCTATGTGCTTTTTTGTATTTGAAAAGTTTTAATACGAATCTCCCTTTTTTATTCACAAAAAAAAAATGTATAAGGGAATGTATTAATTAATTAATACATTTATACAATATTAATTCATACATTGTTAAAGTATTAATACACTAATAAAGTAATACATTAATAATACATTAATGATAATGATATCATATAATACAACCCTTTAAAGGGGAGCGGGCTCTGCGTCTAGGGTTTCCTTGGCTGCATCCCCTTTTGTTGTTCTTCATGGGTACCTCCTCTTCCAGGACCCCATGTGATCCACTCTCATGTCTTCTTGGTGTGCCCTAGCCTCGATCGATCTCATGCACTGCTTCATGGGCACCTCCTCTGTTGACGTCCCCTTGGTGGCTCCATCCCTGTGGTTGCACAGATGTTTGCCTGGTGCTCCAACCTCTTCGGTTTTGGTTTTCTCTCATGCGTCACCTTCTTGCATGGCTCGTGGATTTTTAGGTGGTTGTTGTCTCATTTATTTTCTTGGGATTTGGTGGACTATGCCTCTTCCAGGGATTTCGATGGCTCCCTCTCTCGATGTGTTGGTGGCCAGGTTATGGGTCTCGGGTTTTGATATCTGGAGCTTGATGCTGCGGTTGCTGAATTTTTATGCTTCTTTGGTGGTTGGAACAAAGATTTGAGGTCCATCATTTGGGTGTGCAATGTGGAACTGTGGTTCTGCGCTTTAAGGTCTCGCTTGGGTGTGCAGTTCTATCTTTTTCTTTAGTTACAAGATCTTACCATTCCTTATTATTGTAAATATTTTTAGTAGCTTAGTAGATTTTTCTGGTCCCTTTAGGGTTTGTTATTTTCTACTTTTTTACCCACAGATTGGGAGAAGTGCATCATGCACCTGTCAATGTAATTTTGGATGAATAAAATTACTAATTTTTTCGAGGAAAAAAAATACATTAATAATAATAATAATATGTTATTATTATTATAGTAATGATAAAAAAATACATTTCATACATTAAATGCATTAATAAATACATTACTAAAGTATTAATACATTAATATTAATGTATCGATACAATTATAAAGTAATACATTAATAAAGTAGTAATACATTCACCTCAATGATATTAGTATTACATTATTAAAATTCTAATATATTAATAATACATTATTACAATAATGTATTGTAGAAATTCCCCATATGTAAATGTCGACATGGTGACCTCCACCAGTCCCCTCAGCATGCATTGTGATGTCTAGATGTGTGCCACCTCACCACCCCCTCATGCACTTTAACTATCCTCCTCCCCCGAGACACAACTTTGTTACTCCACCCATTTCTACCACTCCCAACCTGCACAACCTCTATATGTTCCTTCAACTCACACTCAATTGAACCCTGGATACCTTATTGTTGCCATATTTGACACCCCCTCATATTGGAACTCTTCTATCGGAAACTCATGATCTCTCCTCACATTCTCTCCTTACCTCCTATGCAAATTCTCTCTCGGATCTTCACAGGCGATGTCCCTCTCCTCTTAGCATAAGGTGGTGGCTCTCCTTTGGGCCCATATTTCTCAATTTCTCACTCATGCCTCCTCGCAGGAAAGCCATGCCCACCCTGGGGAAAAGTGGTCATGGTAGGTGAGCCTCTATAGTTCCTCCATTGTGCCTCATGGCCAACCAAGATGGGTATGATTGTTCAATTCTTGGCTCTCTATAGAAATTGCTTGATGACTGGGAAAACAAGGTCTTAGGCTCCCTCCTGGAATCCCGTTGCACCTCGAGGAACCTTCGAAGCTACTGGGTGGTCAAAAACATCTTCTCTCGCACCATCCTCAGCCTCCCAAGAATCTTCATTCCAAGCCCCTGTAGCTAGCCTCTCTTTCAAAACTTGCCCACAATTCATCCTCCTCCCTCTTCTCCTCCATCACCCAACACCTCTCCTCCTCCCTCTACAGCCCACCCTAACACCTCATCGCCTGAAGAGACTCCTAGCATTATAGTTGAGATGACTTCTCCAAGCCTGCACATCTTGTTGATCACTCCAGAAATGCCCAACTCATCGAAGGGGACTGCTCTAGGAATGAAAATATCATTGACTGATCCAGGCATACACAACTGTTATGAGGAAAATCTCTCTATGGCTAGCGGTAAACAACAAAAGACGGAAATGATTGTAGAAATCAACTCTAATATTAAGTATTTTATATAAAAAAATATGTTAACAAGAAAAGATAATAGGCCTACCTCTTCTAGACGTTCGATGAATTCCATCGTTGAACACTTGACCCAAAGCAATATACCTTCAACTAGTCCTCAACAACCAAGAAACGCAAGCATATGGTGATAATACATATTCTCATCACATTCAATATCATATCCTATCAACATTCATAACAAATACACCCATGAAATAACAATCCAAATATTTGTGATATATTAATTGGATGAGAAAAGAGTATTTATATTAATCTATAATCAACAGAAGTGAATCAGTTACAAACTTCTGTGTCCACACAGTTCGGAACAGAGAAACTAAGTTCCTTCCAGTTGGGCCTCCACCACTTCAATCCTCCACCAAAGGCAAGCTCATATAAGAGAGATAATGAATTTTTCAATCAACAAGGGAAGAGCTTGGGGTATCAACAATGTGTTCACAATTAAAGGACAAAGGGATGAAGACTCATTGTGAAGTGAATAATTTCTCCTGAGTAACTTTTCTCTCAAAGTTGAATTCTTTGTCCTCTTTTCCATAGCTCGTATTTGGCCCATTTATAGCCTTCAAGTGGAACTGAACGGTCGAGGAAGAATTTTTCCAGTATATGGAAGGCCAAGGATCATTGATCGCATGACATGACATGGAAACCTGACACCATGTTTTCAATTTTGGGCACATTTCCCGATGTACACAGGTTTTAGTGGTGCAACCTGCGTATACACATGTTGTAGTATAGGCAAGGCACATTTATGTGGAAAAATTATGTTTTTAGCTTCGGGATTTGCAAAAATAGACTTCAAGTCTGCATAGGGAAATAGAAAAAGGCCCTCTGTGCAAGATTTCATGGGGTGAGGAAAATCCTGCTATAACAATAGCTCGTTGAAGGATCCCTTCATGAAAAGAACAGGCCTACCGGTCAAGCATCCAACTTTGGACAACTCAAGATCTTCAAGTGGAAATGACAGTGTCTTTGGTGGCTTCCCAATTATTGAAGAAAATCCTACACATAGCCCCTTTTCTTGATGTTCAGGCATCTGCACTACTTTTATTTTTTTTAGCATTTGGAAGTTCTACTAGTTTTTTGAAAAAAAACATAGAGACAATTAAACTTAAGTTTTTGGTAATCCTGGTTTACCATCAAGGGTAGGCATAATTATGAAGTCTCTCCTCGCCTGGTTTCTGACTAAAGGCAGGCCCAATTTTTGTCCACTGTCAAGGAAAATCACTATGTTTTTTACTTTATTTTACTGTATTTTAATAGATTAGCTCCTAAAATTACAAAAAAAAATGTGTTGTATAAATTAAAGTATTAATACATTATAATATAATGTAACAGATAAAATTATTAGTACAATATTAAATTAATAATACATAATTAAATAAATTGTTGAAGTATTAATTCCTTAATAAATACATTATTAAAGTATTACATCATTAAAACATTAATTGACAATGACCATGGTTGACTATAGTTAACCATGACCATTGTTTCCTGTGGTTGACCATGACCATGGTTAACTTTGGTAGAACTTGGTTGACTTTGGGAAGGAAAGGTTGATTGTGGTTGATTTTGGTTTTCCTTCACCATGGTTGACTGTGGTTGGCCATGACCATGGTTGAATATGATTGATAGGGTTTTATTATGGTTGAGAATGCCCATGGAAGACGTTTGTTAACCATGTGGATTTGATTATGGTGGTACATGTTGATTATGTTTAACCATAATTTAGTATGGCACTACTGCATTGCAAATCTCATTAGGTTTTGTTTGTCACATGACATTGTAAGGTTATAGTCTTCAAATTACGACAAAGGTTTTTGTTTTCACATTATGGCATTGGAATAGGTTTGTCACAATCTGATAGTGAGTTATGTTCATCACACTTTGAGGTCGATAATTTTTTGTCTCATTGGAATGTTGGTTTGTGTTTGCCACATAGCCACATTAGGTTGTCTACATCACATTTCCACAATGAGTTTTTTTCATCCTATTGCGACATTTGGAAATTTCTCTGACAATGGGACATCAAGATATGTGCATCAAATTCCAACACAAGGATATGTTTGTCACATTTCCACCACACAAATTTGTTCATCACATTTCCATGGCATGGCTAAGTTCATCACATTGTGACGTCCAATTATGTTCGTCACATTACAACATTTGTATATGTTCATCACATTGCAACATTACTATGTTTGATACAATGCGATCTTTGGAAATGTTTGTCACATTGCAACATCAGAACACGTGTGTTATATTGTAATGTTAGAAAATGTTCATCACATTATGACATCGTTTTATGTTTGTCACATTGTGACATTTATATGTTCAACAGATTGCAACATTACTATGATCATGATATAAATAACATTACATTATTACAATATTAATACTATTGCATTGCAATGCCTAACATGTTTTTCTTGTCACATAACATCGAAAGGTTATGGCTATAAAATTATGACGAATGGTTTTTGTTTTTCACATTATGGCATTGGAATAGTTTTGTCACATTCCGACGATATGTTGGAATAAGTGGGTCAGATTGCAATGTGAGGATATTTTTGTCACATTGCGATGATAGGGTTATGTTCATCAAATTGTGACCTCCATTTATGTTTGTCACATTGCAATGTTTGTATATGTTCATCACATTTCTACATTAGCATGTTCGTCACATTTCGACGTTTCGAAATGTGTGTCACATTGTGACGTCAGGATATGTGCATCATATTGGAATGTGAGGAAATATTCATCTCATTGTAACTACATGGGGATGTTCTATGTCTATTTAAGTTCGTGACATTCTTACATTACTATCCACATTGTGATGAAACAACAATATTCTTCACATTACGATGTTACTATGTTCAATATATTCCAACGTTACTATGTTTGTGATACAGATAACATTACATGACTATGATACGAATTACATTATTACAGTGAATGATATGATACAATGGAAAAATGTGTTTCATACATAACAAATAACAATGATATGAATAAGAAATTTTAAATAACATTGCATGACAATGATATGAAAAAAATTATATTACGATGATACAAATAACATTATTATGGTGAATGACATGATATGCTAGTAAAATGCACTGCATACATAAGCAAAAGTGGCAGCATAAAAATCTATACACTTTGGAAGTAAATGATTTGAAAACACTCTCGATGTACATGTGATCGAGGTAGTGTATTAATTATGTATGAGTGATGGTGCTAATATGAGATATGATTCAAGTTACTAAAAAACCTCCTTAATATGAAGATGAAATGTTTAGGAATCTGTGTTTGGATAAGTATGTCATGTTGCAACACAAGGATATGTTAATCACATTGTGATGATAGGGTTATTTTCATCATATTTCAATGTCAATTTATGTTGTCACAATGTGACGTCCATATACGTTCGTCACATTGTGATATGAATGGCATAGGAAGCTTCAAAAGGATGCACTTAAAATAGTTTTTTGGAGGGTGCACTTAGAAATAGCGACTCAATTCAAGTGAGGGTGCATATATTCTATGGAGGGCACACTAAACAATGGAAACATCACTTCCAGAGAGGGAACACTCCTTTTTCTAACACGCATTGCTTACAAAAATTCCCATACAACAAAATAAAAATGCGATGAATGGATCGGGGAGGACACACTAGTTTTACTAATGTGCATTGCCTCCAAAATCGTCCAAGAAGCAAGAAAAAACGTGATTAATGGATAGGGTGCACTAGTTCCTTTGGTGTGAAACATTTGTACTCACTCACACACAACAAAAAATATTCACATGCATAAAAAGAGAGAAAAGAGATTCAGAAAAAATTCATCAAATGAGTTAGAGAAAGATGTCCCCTTTAATAATTCAGGGAGACTCATTACAACAGTAATTTCCGCTTTTATTTTTTTGTGTATTCGGACTGGAAAGAGAAATATCTCGTAAAAATTGTTGACATAATCTGACTAACAATTATTTTAGACATCACTTTTCTTACTTAGACTCGCGAATTCTTTATTAAAATTAAGTGACTGACTCACGCTCACATAGATCAACACTCTAGGATAAAATTAATTCTCTTTATTGCCTTTCTTGTTGTGGACTATTGATGTTCTTCTCTTATCTTTCTAAGGAAGGTTGACGTCCTTCCTATTTTTCCAATTCCTCCATGTTTAGATCCAGAAGCATCCCTTCTTCTGCCACCAATTGAGGGAAATTTTACTTCAATTGTCTCAATTGTCATCCACATGGCTTGTGCAATAGTTTGGCATTGTTTATCAACTAGTTATGAGGCAGGATGTTGCTTGGAAGGATCTGGTGTTACTTGCGAGGCAATTGAAACTAGAGTGTGTTGTTGTGATAAATTGTGAATGCCTCTATGGTTATCATGTTCTTCTCGGTGTTGTTGTGCTACTCCCAACACAACTAAAATGAGAGGCATCATTGTGGGTGTTAGAGACTAAAATACAAGAAACACCTTGAAAGGTGAGACGCCATTCAAAGAATGTGTAGACATGTTGTAAGGGTGCCACTTCTGCAAAGCCTACATGAGGAGGTAGAATTCTTTGGCGTAGTGGTGGTAATTTAATTTGGTGGGGGACAGGGTCTCAGAGTGGTAAGTCACTAGGTGAACTCCATGTTTAGGCGTCACTCCAATAGTAAACTGAGAGGCAATCTAGGGTAAGGGATAGAAATATTTAATTTTGTCTTGGGTGAGGGCATGGTAAGTGGTAACTAGAGGACGTTCTATAGTGTCTTTGGTAACCAGTCAAGATGATGGAGCATTGGGTAATGATGCATCATAAATAAGATCGATGAATTGAGGAAGGGGTAGAGAGGGTGGGAGACTGAGAGACATTGGAAAATTATGGGAGGAGAGGGAGTACGATGGGAGGTGTCATATTCATGAGGTTCTCGGGTTGAACATGGTGGGCCAAACATAGATAAATGTCTCTATGGTGAATGACATGGTTAGTTTATTCTTTTCCAGGATGAGGTAGGGGGGGGAGGTATGAAGTGATAAAGTAAGCACATAGATGCATTCTTCATGTTGAATATTGTATTGATGGGATTTGGCATGGTACATAACTTCTTGGTCTTGCTGGTATGGGATACCAAGGAAAATTTCAGCATAGTATAAAGGTGATACATCGCATAACACGGTGTAACGAAAGGGGCCAATGGAAAACGTTACTACGCAACAATGAGCGATAGTAATGAAAATTCCTCCCTTTTGAACCCATCCAATTTGATAGGGATCTGAGTGGGTGGTGGTGGTAATTTGCGGATGTTTGACTAGGCCTTGGAAGACTAGATTATTTTGGACACCATTTTCCAAAATGAGAGTTCTGAGTTTATGTTTAAATTGGTAGTTATGAGTGTTGCAGATGGATGGGTCAACTTCAATGGGGTTGGTGAGGGAGATGAATTTTGGTTGTTTGGGAAAGTAAGTGGGTGTGACCTATGCAACCAATTTCTGATGGGGGAAACTATTGTTTATGGCTCGATAGTTGGCAGATTTGTGTGAGTTGGTCTTGTGAAAATTACACCAAACAACCATTATGGGCGTTGATGAGGAAGGAGGGTAAGGTTGAGGATGATAAGGATGATGGTTGATGGATTGGGTTTTATTTGGTGGATATTGGGTTTTAGAGGATACCTTACGTTCTATAGCCAAGGCCTGTAAGAAATCCTTGTCTAGAGAGGAACTCTAAAAAATATCTACCTCCCGTCGGAGAGGTAACAAGGGACCAGAATTACACTTAATTATTAATACCTCTTATGGCTCACAGAGATGGAGCTGGATGCACAACTTGCATAATACATCGATGTATCCTTGTACTCACTGAGTGGAAAGTTGGAGGAGTTGTAACCACTTGGCGAGAATATTTTGAAAATATACTGGAGGGTAGAAGCCTTCCAACAATGTGTGATAGAACACATCCCAAGAATAAATATTGCCATTTGTCAGAGAAGGAGGTATACCAAGATTCACAATCAATTCAGACCTTTCCAATTGTGTGTCCCACTAAGTTTGTGTTATTCCCTCGAGCTGGAGGTTGGTTGTCTACAATTTGGTGGATTCTTCTATCTTGGGTGAAGTCTTGAAGTATGTGGATAGGCTATGAATCTAGGAATCAATCGTCTCTCCATTCATTTGGTCGATGAACTTAGGTAACTTAAAATAGGTGTCCATATGCATGTTCATTGGAGTTCGGTGTTATTGGAGCCAAAGTATTTCATGGAGAGCAAGTGCCAATTCTTCAATGGGAGTTCATGTGGCTGCATTGGACTCCTCCCTAGAGAATTATCTTCCAGGAGACATGGTATGCAAGCATGGAAGAGAGGGATCATATCCTCTTGAAAGAAGAGGTGTGAGCTTCCAAAATGAGACCTTGAGAAGGGAGAAACTATTGCAACAACGCAAAGGCACAGAAGAACCCTGAGAGGGGTGATCATGAAGCTCTAAACAACACCATAAAGAATGAGCTGAAGATCCCAAAAACAATATTGTGAATATTGTGGATGAAATTGGGTCTTCTCCTTATTCTCTGTGTGTGGAAAATTCCCCAATGAACACACTCTAATACTGGTTGATATGAACGACAATGGAAACATCAAAAGGACACACTTAAAATCATTTTTTGGAGGGAACACTCAACAATAATGACTCAATTCAAGTGAGGGCGCATCTATTTTGTTCAGGGTGCACTAAAAATTAGTGACCTCACTTCCAGATAGGGAGCACACATTTTTATAACACGCACTACTTACAAAAATGCCCATACTACGAAATAAAAATGCGATGAATCAATAAGGGAGGGTGTACTAGTTTTACCAATGCACACTACCTCCAAAAATGTCCAAGCAGCAAGAAAAAATGTGGTCAATGGATATAAAAGAGATTCACATCAAGAGGTGATTGTAATCACTCATACACAACATGAAATATTCACATGCAGAAAAAGAGAGAAAAGAGATTCAAAAAAGTTTCATCAAATAAATTAGAGAAAGATGTCTCATTGAATAATTCAGGGAGACTCATTACAATGGTAATTGCGCCACTTTTATTTCTCTACATATTCAGACTCGAAAGATAAATTCCCCACAACAATTACTGACATAATCTGACTAAGAATTATTTTATACATCGCTTTTCTTACTTAGACTGGCGAATGCTTTATTACAATTAAGTGACTGATTGACGGTGACATAGATCAACAAACTAGAATAGAATTAATTATGTTTATCTCCCTTCTTGTTCTTGACTACTGATCCTCTTCTCTTAGGTGTCTAAATAAGGTTGATCTCCTTCCTGTTGGTCCACATTGTATCATTACTATGTTCGAAACATTGTGATGCTTGGAAATTTTTGTCACAATGTGACGCCGAGATATGTGTGTCACATTGAAATGTGAGGAAATTTTCATCACATTGCAATGACAGGTTGATTTGTGACATTTTCTTATGTTCGTTACATTATAATCATAGTATCGACATTTTGATGACATGGCTATGTTTGTTGCATTGCAACGTATATTTATGTTCCCCACATTGCAACTTTACTATCCACATTATGGTGACATGGCAATGTTCATCACATTATGACATTAGTTTGTGTTTGTCACATTATGACTTTACAATGTTCAAGAGATTGCAATATTACTATGTTCATCAAATTGTGATGTTACTATGCTCGTCACTCTGTGACATTATTATGTTTGACACATTGTAACATTACTATGTTTGTCACGTTGAAATGGTTGGATTTATTGGTCAGATTGAAACATCGAGGCCTGTTTGTTGCAATATGACAAAAAAATCTAATTAAGTGTTTCCTTTGTGGAAAAATATAGGAACTTTGAACTCATGTTATATATTATATAAAAGGAAACCTAGAATCCTACTTTTTAGAGTATACAAATCTAAAATCTAAAATATGTCCCTTCAAAATAAGTATATATAAAATTAGAATATGAATGAAGATTATTTTATAGTATAAAAACTAATAAAAAACTTTAATATATATTCTATTACTATTATTTCATTAACAAATTCTTATATAATAAAAAACTATAAAAATAAAAATATAGTTTATTCCTCTTATTCCATTAATAAATATCTTTAAAAATCTAGATATAACAAATTTGCAATCTTTCTTAAGATTAAATATATTTACAAATTTAGAGTGTTTCTTAAAGATTAGATATATTTATAATTCAAGTGGATTAAAATTAAATTACTATTATATTAAAATTAAATTATTATTATTATTATTTTTTGTTTGTTAATTTGTGAGGGACCTGTTGGCTACGCGATTAACCTGTGGCTTGAGAAACCACGATTCAGGGGCATCTAAGCCGTCAAAATCACCCGGGGATCGCACCTGGCCTGAGCCACATCAACCCTTAACATGGTTGGATTTTTTGTCCCCACAGGTTTCGAGTCGGTGACTTTAACATCACGGAGTGGCTTAACAACACACTCCGTCACCGACTGTCCTACACCTCGGGGACTAAATTATTATTATTATTATTATTATTACTATTATATTAAAATTAAATTATTATTATTATTATTATAATAAAATAAATCCTAATAAAAATATGCATTTCCATAATGTGGCCCTAACACTAACCCTAATAACCCTAATAACCATTAACCTTAATATATTATTAATACATTATTGTTTATTATTGTTTACAGGGTTAATTATTAATATATTATAACAATAAACTCTTAATAATACTTTATTAATAATATTATTAGTAACTATTAATTATGACTAATAATGATCGATTAATAAAATATTATTATATATTAATGTGGTAGTATTATTAATATTATTAATAGTTACTATTATTATTAACTAATAATAATAACTAATACCCATTTATATTAATATTAACAATATTAATTATGACATACTATTAATAAATTAATATTATTAATGTTTGATATTAATGGTTAAGAAGATGTGTTTCCTCCTAAGAGGTTACAAGTTCAAATAAAGAGGGGGGTAGGGTATGTATATATTTGTAGACTTTACGAGTCAAATCGTTAGGTGGAGGGGGTCTCATATACAAATTTGTTGTCTGGCTTCGTCGTGACCTTAAATATAGACTAGTATTAGAGAAAAAATATTATGTTTTCTCTAATATGAGGGTGGGGGTGGGGGGAATATTAGAGAAAACAAAAGATTTTTTGTCTAATATGTTTTCTCTAATATTCACCCCACCCCCACTCTATTATGTTTTCTCTTATATTCCCCTCATCCCCACCCTCATATTATGTTTTATCTTATATTCCCCTCACCCCCACCCTCATATATGAGGGTGGAGCTGAGGGGAATATTAGAGAAAACATAATAGAGTGGGGGTGGGATGAATATTAGAGAAAACATATTATTTTTTCTCTAATATTTCCCCCAAATATGTTTTCTCTAATATTTCCCCCAAATATGTTTTCTCTAATATTCATCCCACCCCCACTCTATTATGTTCCTCTAATATTCTGCTCACCACCACCCTGATATATGAGGGTGGGGGTGAGGGGAATATTAGAGAAAAAACATAGAGTGGGTGTGGGATGAATAGTAGAGAAAACATGCTATGTTTTCCTTCATATTCCCCCCTCATATGAGGGTGGGGGTGAGGGGAATATAAGAGAATAATTAATAGAGTGGGGGTGGCGTGAATATTAGAGAAGAAATATTATGTTTTCTCTCATATTCCAGCCTTCCCCACCCTCATGGGTGGGGGGAATATTAGAGAAAACATAATATGAGGGTTGGGGTAATGGGAATATTAGGTTTTGATGGTGAGGGTGGCGTGATTATGTTTCCTCTAATATTTCCCCCATCCCCACCCTCATATATTTCCCCAGCCCCACTCTCATATATGAGGGTGGGGGTGGTGTAAATATTAGAGAAAACATATATGAGAGTGGGGGTGCGGGGAATATTATAGAAAACATATTATGTTTATTCTAATATTCCCCCCCATCCCCACCTTATATGTTTTATCTAATAATCCCCGCACCCACACTCTAATATATGAGGGTTCTTCTGATCTGATAGAGGGGCATGCTCAATAGAGATGAATCATCTTTGATGGAGGGCGTATCACATTTTTATAGAATGCCTTCAATGCTTATCATTCCATGCAGAGCGAGAGATTCATAGAGCATTCCTCAACTCGTACTCCTCTACAATGATTCCCAGCTAGCAAATTGATGCAAAGAGAATGTAACAACCCTAGTTAAATAGATCCATAGGGATTTTTAATTTTAATTAATTTGATAATCTAACTGTCCTAATATGTTGAGTTAAACAATAATTATTTCTTAATAATATTAATTATTTATTTATTTATTAATTAATTGTTCATACATGTCGATGATTAATTAATTAATTAATAGACTCATTAAATATTTGAGTAATGAATTAAACGGGCTTAATAATTTTAGTTTATTTAATTAAAGACTTACGTATGAAAGGGGGGAAAGAAATATTAAATGGAGGGGATAAGATAATAAAGAAGGGGATAAGGTAATAAAGGAGGAGATAAGTAAATTAATGAAGGGGAGGAGAGTCGATGAAGGGGGAATATGATGAGAGAGTCCTACGAGAAAGGGAGGATGATTATTTTGGGGAGGAAGCATTTGGAGGGAGCATTTTGGAGGGCAGGAGGGTATTTCTATGGATATTTTTTTGTGGGATATTGGCTGGTTTGAGCATTTTGGTTTTTGGGGTTTTTGGGTGAATCATTGCAAGGGGTATCGGGTTGCTGGGGGTTTTGAGCATGGGGGCTAGGATTCCTTTCGGTATCCTGGAGCTGGGGAGCCGGACAGGCTGCTCCTAGCTGGCTAGGTGGTTAGTCGGTTTGGGTAGAGTTTGGTCAGTGCATCAGGCTAGATAAGGCAGCAGGGAAAGGACAACCATATCGGTGAGAATTAGCATCAGAAGTAGGTATTTTATTTATGAATTGCTGAGTTATTTTCATGCTATAGATAAATTTTAATTTCTACTGAATAATTGTGCTTATATGATGGTGAATGAATTATTTATGTATGAGAAAGGAATTATATGTTTAATTGTACGAAATTTTGGATTTAATTAAGTATGGTCTCTACACATGGTATCAAAGCCCTGGTTCAAAATCTAGAGCCAAGGGCCTACCGACCTACCCAATCCCTTAATTAGATATAAATTTGGGCCAAGATCCAGCTCCATCTAACCTGCAAGCCAAGCACACAAAATTTTTCTTACACAGATAAAAATATTAAAAAAAAAAGGGAATATAGAAAAAGTAATAAAAAGTAGGCACACATGTTACGTTTCAATCACCAAAAGAAGCACCACATATTCCATCTGTTGTTAATATGTTATTTCTTAGAGATTGCAATGTCAAAGGAAAGAATTTAACCATGCCAAGATTAGAAAATAGATATAATCTACCATAGCTGCAAGGTAATCAGTTAAGAAGGAAAAACAAGTAAAATACATATTTTTAGAACATTAATTATTAGGTACACATATCACCTTTAACCAAGTAAACAATCCCTAAAATATCATGATAGATTTGTCTTCCGATGCTATAATGGGCACTTGAAAACAAACGAGTAATTATTCTGAAACTTTCATTCACATGAGATGTGACTACTAAATTTATTACTCCAACAACATCTCGGATCTTGTCAGAGTCCATGATACTAAATAACTACTGCTCGTTTCAACTATCTACATACCTTATGTTTACGAGAAAACTCTTCGAGTTGTTCCCTAAAATTCGCAAGTTTCTCCTACATAAATCCTTTCTGTATAGTAGCTACGTTTTCCCCAAGCTCCCTATATTTATCAAGAGTTGCAGTAGCATTTTAAAGACCTGAAATTCCCGGTCAGTGCCTCATATTGGCAAGCTTCAAAAAAATATATATTTTGGAGGTCCACGAGTTTTGAACCCACGACCAATCGCATAGCCAAAGCACTTTGAGGAATGGTGTTGGGCCCAATTTCTAGTTACTGAAACAAACTCCGCCAGCCAGGCACCTACACCAACACAATTAGCATCGAACCACAATCCATAACAATGTACAAATCAAAGCCAATTCACATGGAGAAGGAGCCATCGGGGGCATTCAAACTACTTTACGTGACCTAGAGCCAAGTAATACAGAAATAATACAACTCATATCCCCTTACATTTGTACACCTTACAAATTTTAACCAAATCTTCCAAGCATCCACACAATAGATACAATGTGCACGATGTCACAAGCACCAGCGCCAAACACCACCGGATCTTGTGAGAGCCCCTCCATATCTTCAATGGTGCAGGGCACAGACCTTGCAATTCAATGAAGAGTGCAGACGATTATAAGAGCACCCAAAATTATCAGGTATTTACTGCATGAAGGAACAATCGGTTTCTAGTTTGAATCAGGTGAAATTAATCAGTCGTGTGGGTGAATCAGATGGAGTAATCTTAAGGTTTCTAGGATTTTTAGCTCCTCCTGTTGTTGGAACGGTCTGGACGTGGGAACTTCCAAATGAAGAGCCAATTCTTACAACTCAAATGAATTCTATGGGGGAATCGATGGCTTGGGGCCGCACATTCCAAGAATCATTTCAGAAAGTTGTTCGGTCACTAGAGACAGGGCACTGTGGATGGGGTTGTGAACAGATGAAAGAGCTACAATGGGATTAGGAACATCTAAAATATAGCTTAAGAGTTCCCGGTCCAAATCAAATCCATCAACTATATGCAGCCATGAAAGGAGGAATGAGCACTGAAGAGATTTAGGAGTTATGCTATATTGATAGATGGTTCCTTTTTGCAGTTGTGGGAACTCCTAGATGTTGAAGGATTTCTATCTATGACAAAGTTGTCAGAACTGAGAAAATATGATTTTTATGAAGTAAATGATCTGATAATAGAAGGCTGACTTGTTATGCTATGCAAGCACCCTCTACTTCAATAAAATAAACTTTACAGGACCTTGCTCAATGTGTTAAAATATGCAAGATAGATTATGTGCCAAGTTTATGCTTCTTCTTTTAAATGTTCATGTGTGAGGAAATGTTATTTTAAATGGTTAAATATGTGCTTTAAACAAATACACAAAAACATAACTTGCAGCAAATCAACCATCAAGCTCACAACAATAACAAGCTGATAAAGGAGTTCACCCCTCTCTAGGCTACATCTCCTTGAGCCTCCTTCAATGGACTTGGCTCTCTGGGATTAATTTTTCAAAGATTCTTTTACAAGTTGTTTCTCAACTCCAATGGAAATTCTGACTGTACCATTGGGTTCATAATATATAAAAACCCCAAAAATGACTAATAAAACTCTGAAAACGGATCATGGCTCATTTGGGCATGACCTCTTCTACATGTGGCATTAAGCTTCCCTGAGCTTCTCTTTGGAAAAAACACCTGTAAAAGTCTTCAAATGGATCTGAACCCTATCCCAAAATGTTCAGATCATACTAAATAGCCAAAAATGATTATTCATTCACATAAAACAAACATAGACTCATCTGAGCAAGACCTCAAACAATGAGGGCTTCAAGCTCCCTGGAGCTTCCTGAAACTTCAATGGTTAAAAAACTGCAAATGAATTCTTCAAATGGATATTAAAATAGTGCCAATGGATTTAGAACATCCAAAAACCCCTAGTTGGGCTTTTACGACACCTCATTCGGCTAGAAAATGAAGAAGATAGGCCTTCTTCCATTTTCTTCCTTCAAGCTTGTTGTCGCTGGTTCGCCAAAACGCACCTATGTGTGAGTAACCTGGCTTCTGGGTGTTTCCCATGCCTAAACCTAGAACCCGCGTGCATATCCACAAAATGCACCAATTTGTTGAACGGTTAACAGAATTAGAGCCCCCAAAATTGGAGGTGTTGGGCGCATGGGGGGCATATGTCCACGTCCCAGTGCAAAGTTAGGTACCCGTTCCAAGGTTAAACCTGGGTGTGACATGTGGCGGTACATAAAAATTAACCGTTTGGAAAAACAAAACCCATGCACAAACCTCCGTATAGAAAAGGGTCACCTTGGCGTGTATAAAACCAGGGGATGGCTCCATTGTAACACCAAAACCCGTGCCAAAGCTCTGTGTGTGGTCGCATGTGGTGTTATATAAAACCAAGGGTTGGCGCCAATGTAATATGCGCACACACATTATATTGAAGGTCATATATAATACGCAATACAATTGTGGCTTAACCAAATGCGCGTGCCAAGGGTATAACCATCGGTCATATAAATTGGTGTGCGACCATGGGTTGGGGCTAAAGCCCAGCCCCGACCCCCGCACCATCCATTACACAACACAACTTTAAATATATTACAAACCATAAGATTGTTAAGAACCATAACGTGGTGCGTTGGTTGGTCAGACTTTGTTAAGGCGCTGCCAAAGGGGGAGGTTCGGGGTTCGAATCCCACGGACTCCATAAAATTTTGATCCAATAACCAATTCAATGGTGCCACGTGGTAGCCCATGACTGGGCCACGTGGCACCAAACCACTAACCAAAAACTGCCACGTGTCACATCATGATTCTCCCAACTGTCAGCCAATCTGAATCTGCCACATCAGCAGGTGCCAACTCAGCTCTACCACATCACCTCTGCCATGTCAGCATATGATCATGTCACGTCAGTATCCGTATGGACTGTACGGAATACACAGTCAGTGTCCCTTTTATTTTTTTTACCTGTTTGATGATTCAAACAGATTGCGATATCTCTCGCTCCCGACGTCCGTTTGAAATGAAATGAGTTTTGTTGGGTTAGCAACGACGAGGGCTACACTCCTGTTTGTTTTGAGGCAATTCCAAGAACTTTGATTTTTGAGCTAAAATTTGACCCCTGGTCCAGATTTTGATCAGTAAAGAAGAGGGGATTTAGTGATAAGAAGATATCATTTGCGACTAAATCACCTGAAAAAGATGTCTGTGCCTACTGCTCAGCTTTGGGTGTAAGTCCTGCATATAAAAGAGTGGATACATGTGCAGCTGGGTTAGAGGCCAATACACCATATATGTACTCATCCTATGATGATGAATGTGAAGCATCCCCAAGCACAAGGAAGAAATTATTGATTCATGGAGGAGGATCTCTCAAGGAGGCTCAAAGGGCGTGCACTGCAAACTAAGCATTGAAGACAAGTCCACGAGCTATCTATCTAAATACCCAACACAACACAGAGCGTTGAATTATGAAGGAGGAGACCACAAGGATAGCTCCATTGCATAATGCATTCGACATTTAACACAAGCCCAACACTAGGTGCCCAGCCACAGCTGAGGAGTCACGAGCTGCACAAACAAAAAGAAATTTTTTTTTATTAATAAATCAAATATATATATATATATATATATATATATATATATATATATAAATGCAAGCCAAACGCCCAAGTGCCACCACCATACCAAAGTCCACAAAACAACACAAACTCTGAAATGGTTCTGGCAATAGACAAGCACCTGCCATATAACACAAATCCATGTGTCGAACACCAAGATGTCAAGGAGGAGGAGCCCACGATGAAACCTTTGTGCAAAATGCATTTGAAACAAAAAAAAATATAAGCCAACGCCCAAACACCCAAACACACAAGCGCCGAGTCGAACAAGCCACGACCAAGAGAAGAGCCTGCAAGAGGCATTTTCTCTTGCACTATACGTCAAGCTGAGCAAGCCGAGACCAAATGCCCAAGCACTGAGAAGAAAAGGAAAACCGTGTTCTGGAATTAGAAATGGAGGAATGAATTCGGGTTATGGTTTGTTTAGGGCTTGTATAGCCTTCTATATTTTTACTATTATTTTATTTTAGGTTTGGACAACCGGAAAAGAGGGAAGGGGGCACGTGGGCCTCATGTGAGGTCCCACGATGCCCCAGGGTTATTTGAGTTTTCTTTTATTATTATTTGTTTTTATATTTTTATTAAAATTAATTAAGATCCGTGTATATAGTTTTTATTTTATATAGATATTTGTATATATTTATATAATAATAACTTTCAAAACAATGTAATTATAAAACATAAATTAATATTATTTTAAAATAACTTTTTTTTTAATATTATATATATATGTGTGTGTGTGTGTGTGTGTGTGTGTGTGTGTATTATATTTGTTTTCTTTTTAAAATATTTACTTATTTGAATTCATTAAAATAATATAAACTTAATTGAGTTAATTAGGCTTAATTAATGTATAAGTATAAAAATTTATAAAAGATTATTTCACTCCCCGAGAGTTGAACTCGTGACCTCCAAGTATCCCAAAGGCCCCACACATTCGCGCCAACCACTACACCACACTATGGGTCTTTAATTTAATAAGATAATAATGTATGAGGGTGACTAAATTAATAATAAATTTCAAAGTATTGCACCCGAGGCCCAATCTCCATGTCCACGATCTAAGAACCAAATCCCAGCGCACAAGAACCAAGCTTCAATGCATATCCTTGGGCTCACTACATCATATGACCACCAACCGATAAGCCTTAAGAAACAACCAAACACCAATGCGCCATACATGAGTCTTTGCAAATAAATTCATATACTTAAATAGATTAATGGTAAAAGAGTGTTATCCCAAAGTATAAACTCTGATTATCCGAGCGTCAAGATCATGAGACCTTACACACAACTCATCGAGCCAATCGCCGAGCCCTTCCATTCCATTCCACCAGTCAAAGCCAAGCGCTAAGCTCCAATGCCATAGAACCACTCCAAAATCCTCAAGACTCACACCTGCAACCACCGAGACACATAATTCAATGCATATGTACAATGTGCCAAGGTAATCCCATGAGTCAAGCATCGAAGGATAATTAGTTGTAAGCAAAAATTTTAAAGGACTTAGACTAGGACAAGCAGGAAGGAGGCGACATACACACTAGGAAAGTAAGCTAGAGAAATTGGCGAGTATGGCGCAAGGCTAGCGTAGCTACCAGGCAAGGGATTCAATAGTTTTATTAGGTGAAGAAATCAAGCTTATATTCTTATCCCTAACCCAGCCAATCCCCTAAAGAGAGTAACATCTGTTTACAGACAAGTAAAGAAAAGCTTACGCCTAACCCTGTTTCTAGTTTAAGTAGCACCAATTTAAAACATCCTTGAACTCACCCTGACAACTTTGGTTGATGCAGGTTAAATCATACAGGATGGTTAGGAATCGATGGAATTGAGGCAGGGGAGCATCGTCATAGGCACCTCCCACACCGCCATCACCGGAACTAGCTCTCATACTACGCTCTTTGGAGGCCATAAATGAGACTTTGAAGGGGTGACAAATAATAGGGACTGAAGTGGAACCGCCACCATCTGGAATGGGTAATCCAGAAGCATCGAGGGATTCAAGGGGAGGACCTCCACTTGAAGACATCACTCGAGAACTGCAAAAGATAAAACTTCCAGAGTTTGACGGGGGTCACGCTAGTGAATGTGCAGAATCATGGTTGGAAGGCATGACAAGGTGTTTTGCCTTAAGGGACTATGCGTCCAACTCAAAGGAGAAGATAGCAATTTTTCAGTTAAGAGACAGCGCCTTGAACTGGTGGGGAAACCTGGAAAGACAACTACATCTTACCCTAGACACACTATCTTGGGAAATTTTTGAGGAGAGGTTCCGAAGGAAATATCTGCCAGCTTATTATGAGGAACAACAGGTAGGAGCGTTTCATGCCTTCGTATAGGGAAATATAACTGTAGAAGAATATGAGATCAGATTTATGGAATTGGTCAAATATGTTTCATATATGGATAATGACAAATGACAGGCAGAGCGCTTTGTCTATGGATTGAACCCTAAGATAAGAGCTATGGTGCGGATGTGGAAACCGTCTTTGGTAGTGGAAGCTGTGGAAAATGTGTGTTATGCAGAGGAACACATGAACTTAACCGGGGGTACAAGACCGACCTTTCTGCATCGTCTTGGATTCGTAGGGAAGACCCCTAGGACATTTCCTAGGGGAGGGGGCTCAAGGCCACCTCCATATGGTAACCGATTTTCACCAAGGACAATAACCGCAGGTATTTCAATGGCAGCGAGTGCAACATCTCATTCATCACCAACGACGCAGACAGGTCCACGACCATCTCAGGGAATAGCTAGTCCAGGCAGGGGTTCTAGAGGAAGGAACTCATTTTAGAGACAATCACATAACAATGCGCAGGTTCAATCTCGTGTTACCTGTTGGGGGTGCGGAGGACCCCATTACTACCGTGACTGCCTAGAGTTACAATCAGGGTTCGTGCATAGAGAAGGAAAGGCCCCGATGGGAAGAGCAAGTAGCAGCCACCAGATTTACGCAGTGGTTAATAATTGTCAGGTCGAACATCAATCCACGGTGGTGGAGTCATAAAGTATGCTAAATCATATCAATGTTAAGATTTTATTTGATTTTGGTGCTACAAATAGTTTCATTTCACCATTTGCATTAGAGAGGAGTGGGTTGGCAGCCTACGAGCACGATGACTTTAAAAAATTCGAGATGGCTTTGGGAGAAAAACAAGCAGTAGGACCTAGTGTTGATAATTGTATAGTAAACCTGGGAGTGTGTACTACCAGGTTGAAGGTATACGTCACTACTCTTGGGGCGTATGGCCTAATCATTGGAATGGATTGGTTAGAATCTCATCGAGCTTTGGTAGATTGTTTCACAAAAAGGGTGCTCTTTGTAGATGACGAAGGAAGGCCAGTAGATTTCTAGGGGGTACGGAGAAGGGTGTCATTATGCTTTATCTCAACTATGAAGGTTAAACAATGCTTGAGGCAAAGATGTCCACTTTATGTAGTGGAAGCAGTGAATGAAAGGAAGGGACCCTCATTAGATCAGTACCCGATATTGATAGAATTTGAGGATGTTTTTTCGAACGAGTTACCAGGGTTACCTCCTGAGAGGGAGATTGATTTTACTATTGAGCTAAAACCTGGTGCAAAACCAATTTCCAAGACTCTGTATCGGATGACAACACCAGAACTTTGTGAGTTGCAAATGTAGTTGAAATAATTACTAGACTTAGGTCTAATAAGGCCCAGTGTTTCACCCTAGGGTGCAATGGTAATTTTTGTAAAGAAGAAGGATGGATCCTTACAACAGTGTATAGACTATAGGGACTTGAATCGTGCTACAGTGAAAAATAGGCACCCGATGCCATGGATATATGACCTCTTCGATCAGATGAAAGGAGCAGCGATATTCTCAAAGATTGATTTGCGATTCGAGTATCATCAGTTAAGGATTAACGAAGGTGATATTCCTAAAACGGCCTTTTGAAATCGGTTTGGACATTATGAGTTTGTCGTAGTACCCTTTGGATTGACCAATGTTCCAGCAGTATTCATGAGCCTCATGAACGACGTATTCCCAAAGTACTTAGACCATTTTGTACAAGTCTTTCTAGATCACATCCTCATCTATTCCAAGAACGAAAGAGAACATGAGGAACACTTATGAGTAGTGTTGTCCTTCCTTAGGGAGAACAAATTTTATGGGAAGTTTTCAAAGTGTTCCTTCTTCCAGAAAGAGATCCATTATTTAGGTCATATCATTTCCGGTGAAGGAATCTCTGTAGACCCAGAAAAGGTAAAGGCCATTATGGAGTGGCCAGTGCCGAAAATTGCCCATGAGGTGAGAAGATTCATGGGGCTAGTAGGTTATTATCGGATATTTGTGGAAGGATTCTCCAAAATAACGAAACCCATCACCACTTTGCAGCACAAGGGGGTCAGTTATGAATGGACAGAAGAATATGATAGTGCATTCATTGAGCTTAAGAGGTTACTAACTAGTGCGCCAATTCTATGATTGTCGGATATGGAAAAGGACTTCACAGTCTGCACGGATGCCTTGAAGTAAGGGTTGGGGGCCGTGCTAATGCAAGATGGAGGAGTGATAGCTTTTGCATCAAGGAAGTTGAAGAAACATGAAGATCTATATGCGACTCATGATTTAGAGTTGGCAGCTGTAATGCTAGCTCTGAAACTTTGGAGGCACTATCTTGTGGGGCGAAACTTTGAGCTCAAAACGGACCATCAAAGTTTAAAACATCTCTTCACTCAAAGGGATCTGAATGCCAGGAAAAGGTGATGGAGTGAGTTTATGAGTGAGTATGATTTTGGTATTTCATACATCAAGGGAAAGGAAAATGTGGTTGCAGATGCCTTGAGCAGGAGACCACGTGTCTTCTCCTTGATACCCTTAAAATTCAATTTGAGAGAACATGTGCTGACGCAACTCCAAGAAGACAATTGGTATTTAGAGGTTACTTCAAACCTCCAGAGCGGGAGGCAGTTAGATCCAAAGTATGAAGGATATATTCTGGAAGCAGATGAACTATTGAGATATCGAGGAAGGATGTACATCCCTGAAGATGGGGATATTTGAAGCATCATACTGAAGGAAGCCCATAGAGCACTTTATTGTGCACATCCAGGTGTGAAGAAGATGTATGCAGACATGAGGAAGCTCTTCTTCTGGGTAGGCATGAAGCGCGATATGGTCCATTTCATCGCCAAGTTCCTAGAGTGTCAACAAGTGAAAGCCGACCACCATCACCTGACAAGCCTCCTACAACCACATGATGTTCCTATGTCCAAGTGGGAAGTCATCTCTATGGATTTTGTTGTGGGGTTTCCGCTCACATCTCATAGACACAATGCCATTCTTGTGATAGTGGATAAGTTAACCAAGAGTGCTCATTTTATTCTGGTTAGAGACACTTACGATGTCACTGATGTGGTACGTTTGTTTGTAAGTGAGGTTATCCATTTGCACGGGATACCTAAGAAGATCATTTTCCATAGGGACTCCAGATTCACTTCTAGGTTTTGGACAAGTTTGCAGTCAGCGTTGGGGACTTAGTTGAACTTAAGCACGACTTATCATCCTGAAATATATGGGCAAACCGAAAGAGTAAATCAAGTCATGGAAGACATGCTTAGGATGTATGTCATGGATAATCAAACCCAGTGGGAGAAGTATCTACCGTTGGTAGAGTTTGCCTACAATAAAAGTTTTCATAGATCCATCGGAATGCCACCCTATGAAGCTTTGTATGGAAGGCCATGCAGAACGCCATTGAGTTAGGATAGACTAGAAGACCGAGTAATAGTTGGGCTAGAATTGATTCAAGAGATGGAGGAACAAGTGATTTAGATTAGGCGGAGACTAAAGGAAGCACAGGATAGGTAGAAAAGTTATTCTGATGCACACAGGACCGACCGAAGTTATAAAGTGGGAGACCAGGTTTTCATTCGTATCAGGCCCAATAAGAGTACCATACGGTTCGGGAAGGGGACAAAGTTGTCACCTCGATTTATAGGACTGCTTAGAATCCAAGAGAAAATTGGACCCGTTGCCTATCGTATCGTACTGCCAACCCACTTATATAAAACTCATAATATATTTCATGTATCTGTTTTATGTCATTATTTTGTTGATGAATCGCATAAACTAAATTGGAAGGAATTGCAGGTATCAGATGTGGGAAATCCCACTGTAGAACCATTACGCATATTGGACCGTAGAGTTCGACAGCTCAGGAACCATTTGGTAGACCAAGTTAAGGTCCAATGGGACAAGTATAGTCCAGGATCTGGTACTTGGGAAGATGCCGAGACACTACAATGAGACTATCCTTCACTTTTTTGACCACCTAGAGAATATGTTTCTTGAAGGTGGGGTGTATGTAACAACACCTTTTGACTTAGACAACCAGGATTACTTGAGGCCTATATACTTTATTTTCTAGTCACAGTAAAACTATTAAATGATACACTTAAACTTTTAAGACATATGAACTGTTATGAATGTTTAAATGTTATTGATGATGATGAATATAATGTGATCTACTATGTGAATGCAAATTTTATGAATGTTTAAATGTTGTTGATGATGATGAATATAATGTGATCTACACTGTGAATGTAAATTTTACGAATATTTAAATGTTATTGATGATGATGTATATGATGCAACATATTGTGAGAATGTAAATTTTATGAATTTTTAAATGTTATTGATGATGTTGGATATGATGCAATCTATTTGGTAAATGATAACTTTATGAATGGGTGTCTAAATTGAATTATAGTATATTATGAGATCTATTTCTAACTTGAAAACTTGATGTTAAGTTGTTGGTACATGGATATCGAATTGAAATAATGATTGTATGAAATTACATGATGATAATACATAGAAATGTATGAGTTTGTGTTACAGACTAATCTACAGGTCATGGGCTATGAGATAGCCAAGGGATGATAATGATGAAAGTGGATGTCATGACCACCATCTGAGAAACATTATGGTACGAATATATGTATGTGAAATTATATTGGTTTGGATGCATTGCTATGATATGTGGACCAGTGCAGGATTTCAGGTGATGAGACTGGCCAAAACCGAATAAATGATGACAAAACTCCCAGCAACACGGTGCCACTGTATATTCCATAGTAGGGTGTGGACCCTAGTTATGATTAGGAGGGGTGGAGGCATTTCCTACTGTGTATCCTCCGAAGTATGAAGTCATGGGAGGATGGTGTTAGCTCATGCTCCCCAAGACGTGTGATGATGATTGTCAGTTGCCTGCTGGGGAAGCTTGGTCGAGATAGTGACACTTCCGCTTATGGGTTCTATTTGGAGTTAGGTCAATATAGTTGATGCTCCAAGATAGTCCAGCAGAGGAAGGATAGGAATGGAGATGAAAGTAGGTTAGGGAGGAAGGATGTGTAGAAATAGTTGCGAAAGTATGGAGATTTGTCTGATGGTGAAATTTATTGTTTTCCCTTCTAAAAAGAAAATATGTATATATGAATATTCATAATTACGTAACTAAACCACAGTTGTCTAAATAAAATTGTTGAACTGGATAATTGTAATTAAAGGATTTCTCAAACATTTGATTGGTTTATTGTCTTTTATAAAAGACTAGTCTTGTTGATTGGATTGGATGCATACATAAATTACTAAAGGGTGATAGTTATTGATTATTAGTACATGCACGAGACTTGTATGTACTAGCTACACATGCATTTCGTGTACATGTACACTAGTATGTATGAGTTTTCATGACTACTTACTAATAGTGTCGGTTAATTGTTATGGATGTGTGAACCATGTTTCTTTTCCTTTGTACCATGGGATACATTAACTTCGGGACGAAGTTTCCTGAAGGGTGAGTGTATGTAACAACCCTGGTTAAATAGATCTATAGGGATTTTTAATTTTAATTAATTTGATAATCTGACTGTCCTAATATGTTGAGTTAAACAATAATTATTTCTTAATAATATTTCTTAATTAATTAATTATTAATTAATTGTTCATACCCGTCGATGATTAATTAATTAATTAATAGACTCATTAAATATTAGAGTAATGAATTAAAGGGGATTAATAATTTTAGTTTATTTAATTAAATATTTAAGTATGAAAGGGGGGAAAGAAACATTAAATGGAGGGGATAAGATAATAAAGAAGGGGTATAAGATAATAAAGAAGGGGATAAGGTAATAAAGGAGGAGATAAGGAAATCAATGCGGGGGAGGAGAGTCGGTGAAGGGGAAATATGACAGGAGAGTCCTACGGGAAAGGGGGGATGATTATTTTGGGGAGGAAGCATTTGGAGGGATCAGTTTGGAGGGAAGGAGGGTATTTCTGTGGATATTTTTCTGTGGGATATTGGTTGTTTTGAGCAGTTTGGTTTTTGGGTGAATCATTACAGGGGGCACCGAGTTGCTGGGGGTTTTGGGCACGGGGGCCAGGATTCCTTTCAGTATCCTAGAGCTAGGGAGCCGGACAGGCTGCTCCTAGATGGTTGGGTGGTTAGTCGGTTTGGGTAGAGTTTGGTCAGTGCATCAGGCTGGATAAGGCAGCAGGGAAAGGACAACCATATCGGCAGGAATTAACATTGGAAGTAGGTATTTTATTTATGATTTGCTGAGTTATTTTCATGCTCTAGATAAATTTTAATTTCTGCTGAATAATTATGCTTAGATGATGGTGAATGAATTATTTATGTATGAGAAAGGAATTATATGTTTAATTGTACAAAATTTTGGATTTAATTAAGTATGGTCTCTATAGAGAATGAGGAGGGTGCATTAGTTGTCTCAATGAACATGACCTCCACACAAAAATTCCCATGCCTTCTCTAACATGTAGCATAATAAAGATATACACCCATTCCTTTGGTGCGCAACTCTCTCAAAAATTTCACATACACAGGAAAATATTTTGTGCACATAAAAGAAAGAGATGAGATTCAATAAAGTTTCATCAAATGTATTAGAGAAAAACATCCCCTTTAATAATGCAGGGTGACTTATTACAAAATTAATTCTTTCTTTTATTTTATGCTACTCTTTGTTCATTCATACTGGCAAGAGAAGTTTCCCGCAACAAAGAATTGAAACAAACTGAATAACCATTTATTTAGACATAGCCTTGCTTATTGTATTGGCGAAGGATTTATTACAAATATATAAACTAACTAGCACTGACACAAATCAGAAATTAACATAGTACATTCTTTTAGAACACTTTGCTTCCCATACTAGAAAGATCAAATTACAATATAAGTTTCTGCTAGTTGTCCAAGGAAGGGGGACTCCCTTCTTGGTGGCCCAATTCCTCCTTGTTTATATCCGGAAGCATCCCTTCTTCCGCCACCAACTAAGGGATCTTTCCCTACACTGTATTGACTAACATCCACTTGGTGTTTCACTGGAGTTTGTCATTATTTACCAATCATGTATGAAACATGATGTTTCTTGGAACGATCTAGTGTTACTTGCAAGGAAGCTGCGATTGGAGTGTGTTTCTGTGATAAATTATGAACGCCACTATGGTCAACCTGTTGTTATCGGTGTTGATGTACTGATCCCGTTGTATTAAAAATGAGAGGCATCTCTCTGGGTGCCAGAGATTGAAATCCAAGATAGACCTTGAAAGGTAAGAAGTTAGTGGAAGAGTGTGTGGCCTTGTTCTAAGGGCACTACTTCTGCAAATATTGCATCACGAGGTAGAATTATTTGACATAGTGGTGGTAATTAAATTTGGCTATGGAGAGTGTGTGAGAGTGGTAAGTCACTGGGTGACCTCTCTGTTTACACATCGCTCCAATAGAAAACTGAGAGACAATCTGGGGTAAGGGATAGATATATTTAATTGCATCTTGGGTGAGGGAATGGTAAGAAGTAACTAGAGGAAGTTCGATAGTGTCTTGGGTAATCGGTCGAGGTGATGGATCATTGGGTAATGATGTGTCATTAAAGAGATCGATGGATTGAGAAAGGGATTGAGAGGGTTGGATCCTTGAGGGAGACTAAGAGAAATTGGAAAATTTCAAGAGGAGAGGGAGTACGGTGGGAGGTCTCGAATCAATGAGGTTCTCGGGCTGAACATGGTGGGAAAAACACAGATAAATTTATTTGTGGTGAATGACATGGTTAGTTTCTTCTTTTCCAGGATGCGGCAGGGGGGAAGCATGAGGTGCTCAAGTAAGCATATAAGTACATCCATCAATTGAAGATTGTACTAATGGTATTTGGCATGGTACATGGCTTGTCAGTCTTGTTGGTATGGAAGACCCAGTAAGAGGTCAACATAGTCTAATGGTGAAACATCACAGACCATGGTATCGCGGAAGAGGCCAATGGAAAAAGTTACGACACAACACCGGGCGATAGTGATGAAGGGTCCTCCCTTTTGTACCCATCCAAGTTAATATGGATCTGGGTGGGGGTTGGTGGGAAGTTGAAAATGTTGGACTAATTCTTGGGAGACTAGATCCTTTTGGCTGCCATTGTCCAAAATGAGAGTGGATATTTCATGTTTAATTTGGAAATTACGCGTAAAGAGGGGACTGTTAGTGTGACTCGGTTTAGGGATAGTCATGAAAATTACGGATGGGTCATATTTGGTGGGGTTTGTGAGAGAGATGAATTATGGTTGCTTGGTAAAATAAGTGGGTGTGACATCTTCAAACAAGGTCTAATGGGGGAAGATATTTTTAATGGCTCGACAGTCGGTGGAGTTATGGGAGTTGGTCTTGTGAAAGTTACACTAAACTGCATTTTTGGTCATCGATGAGGAAGAAGGATAAGGTTGAGAATGAGAAGGATGTGGGTTTTCATCCTGGGTTTGATTTTTTGGATATCAGATGTGAGGGACTACCTTACATTATACGACCAAAGCCCGTAAGAAATAATTGTCTAGAGAAGCGTTGTCTAAAAGATCTCCCTCCCGCCAGAGAGGTAACAAGAGACCATAATTAAACTTAATTATTAATACCTCATCTGTCTCATTGATATGCAGTTGGATGCACAACCTGCAAAAGATGTCAATGTATCCTTGAACGGACTGAGTGGCAAGTTGGTGTATTTTCAACCACTTGGCGAGAAGATTCTGAAGATAGCCTGGAGGGTAGAAGCATTCCCGCAATGTGTGACAGAATGATTCCCAAGAATCAATAGTGCCATTTGTTAGAGAAGGAAGGATAATGAGCTCCATGATCAACTCAGATATTTCTAATTGTGTGTCCCACCAATTTTGTGCTATTCCTTCGATACTGAGGCTGGCAATCTGCAATTTGGTGGATTCTTCCATCTCGAGGGAAGTCTTGAAGTATGTTTAGAGGTTACGGATCCAATATTCGACTGTCTCGCCATTCATTTTTCCAATGAACATGGGTAATTGAAAACATGTGTCCAATTGCATGGTCGTTGGATTCTCATGTTGTTGGAGTCGAATTAGTTCATAGAGCGCCAACACCAATTCTTCAACGAGAGTTGATGTGGTTGTGTTGGACTCGTCACTGGACACTTCTCTTCGAAGCGGCATGGTATGCAAGCATGGAAGAGACCCTGAGGAGGGAGTGATATTAAACTTGAGAAGGGCGCACTGATGCACCAATGAAAAGGCTTAGAACAACCCCGAGAAGGGTGATGAGGATTCTCTGAGCAAGAGCACGAGGAAAGAGTTGAAGATCAAAAAAAAATAAAAATTATTTTTGTGAATCTCGTCGATGAATCTCAGTCTTATCATTATTCTTTGTGTGCGGAAACTTCCCAAGGAACAATATTTGATACCAATTGAACTGATAGAGGGGCACACTCAATAGAGACGAATCTCCTTCGATGGAATTCCTTTGATAGAGGTTTCATCACATTTTTAGAGAAACTCGCTCAATGTTTATCGTTCCATGTAGAGGGAAAGATGCACAGAGAATTCCTTAACTCATAATCCTCTACAATGATGCCCAACAAAAACATTAACGCAAAGTGAATGAGAAGGGAACCTTAGTTGTCCAAATTTTCATGAACTATACACAAAAATTCCAACACCCTCTCTAACAAGTAGCTCAATAGATATGCACACCAGTTCCTTTGGTGCACAAGTCTCTCAACAATTTCTCATACACAACAAAAATATTTTCTCACAGAAAATAAAGAGACAAGATTCAACAAAGATTCATCAAATCTACTAGAGAAAAATATCCCCTTTATTAATGCAAGGTGACTTACAAATTTAATTGTAGCTTTTATTTTATGTTACTCTTTGCACATTCAGACTGGAGAGAGACGTTTCCTGCAGCAAAGTAATCACACAAACTTACTAACCATTTATTCAGACATAGCCTTGCTTACTATATTGGTGAAGGATTTATTAGAAATATATAAACTGACTAGCACTGACACAAATTAGAAATTAACATAGTACATTCTTTTAGAACGCCTTGCTTCCCAAACTGGTGAGATCTGATTACAATACAATTTTCTACTAGTTGGCCAAGGAAGGGGGATGCCCTTCCTGGTGTCCCATCTTCTATAATATTCCCCCCATCCCCACCCTCATATATGTGGGTGGGGTTGGCAAGAATATTAGAGAAAACATATATGGTGGATATGGGGGGAATATTATACAAAAACTCATATGTTTTCTCTAATATTCCCCCCACCCCGACCATCATATATGTTTTATTTGATATTAACCCCACCCCCAGCCTCATATTATGTTTTCTTTAATATTCGCCCCACCCCCACCCTGATATATGAGGGTGAGGGTGGTGTGAATATTATTTTTTCTGTAATATTCACCCCACCCCCACGCTCATATATGAGGTTTATATGAGGGTGGGAGTGGGGCGAGTATTATGTTTTATTTAATAAGGAAGTGTAGCCATTACTCTAAAGGGATCATCCCCACATTATTATTTAAATACATAAATAATAATAATAATTATTATTATTTTTGTCCTTTGAGGAATCATACCCATATTATCATTATTATATGAATAAATAAATAAGTAAACAATAATAATAAAGTATAATAAATAGTTACTAATAAATATTTAGTGTAATAAATAAAATAGTAAAATAAGTCATGCAAATATATGAAAAAAACCTAAAAATATATAATAAAGAATTTAAGTGACCTAGGTGATCTAGTTCTTAGATTCTATATAAGGAAGGAGAAGAAGGAGAAATGACATGTGGTTTTTCTTGGGAAATTGGAGGATAAGGATAAGATGAGATGGTATATTAATGGATTAAGGGTTCGAGGGCTCTATGTCATGAAGGTTGGAGGGGTTGGTTGGAAGGAGAGTCATCCCCCACTTCGTGTTGCAGTTGGTCAGATTGAAGATCAAGATACGGCTACATTTTCAAAGTCACAGGTATGTTCATTCTAGGTAAGTTCCTCACCTCTCACTACCCCATAAGCTCAATAAATTTTATTGAGGTTTTCCCTGTTTGAAATCAATGGTTATTTAATTGGGTAAATTATATATTTATGTTTGTTAATAGATCCGGCCATTACATTATCTTCCATTATGAAATATATTACAATGGAGTATCAATTTATCGATGCACATCTTAATGATCATATTATATATTATGGACAATATGCATTGGAAATGGGATGCCCACAATGTCAAATATGTATATATCAAATTGATCAAATAAAAAAAAAGGCACCTCACAAGATTCTCCATCGTATTCCTATAATTTCATGTTTGTAGTGATTTTTCAAGTACCAAACAAAAGTGAATATGGTGTTCTTCAAATTCATGTTTAAAGAAGAAGATCATAATGTTAGGCTTTGATCGGTAGCTAGTGTTGTCAATCGATTTGGAGAGATCAAGTCTATTTACTCATTGTGGCATACTTTTGTTATAAACAATAGTCTTCCTCCTTGCAAGTCAATAAATATGGATCACACAATGTTGGTAATGATTGTTCTAGGTATTTGTTTAATATATACAAAGTAGTAATTATGTGTATTTTAAATCAATTAGGTAAGTACCAAGTTAAATATATGAATGTATATATTGATCATGTTGTCAATGAGATACTAAAGTTATGTGTTGGCATCACTATGTATCAGATCTATAGAGAAATAATGCAAAATAAACTTCAATTCCAAGGAATACTTACATGGACAATTCATGATGCCCAAGTGATAACACATTTTTGTGGTATGTAATGTATTAATTCACTTTAATAGTATATAATTTTGTGAAATTATCATGGATTTTTGTTAAATGATTTTTTTGTATGTAATTGATACTAACATTAAAACATATGTTGCAGTTCGTCAGACAATGGTAAATATTCATGTCCACTTCCTGGTCCTAGGATAAAATCTCTTCATTCAAGAAGCTTAGAAAATGAGGTGTTTGATGAGTACAACCACTTCCACCCTAAGAACCATAGGTATCAAACTAAATAAAAACACCTTTTCATTGAGAAATAAGAGAGTTGAATAAAACCATGAAGAACGAAAGTTGTAATGTAATATAAACCATCTAAGGTAAAAAATTATTCTATGTATCATATACAATGTTTTACAATTTTTTTTTTATTGAATTATTTTTAGGGAAAATTTTAGGGGCTATATGTCCCATAATTTTCCATGGTTTCTCCCGAAAAAATATTTGTCAATTTCCATTTTCTGTAAAACCGATTCTCTCAAATTCTATAGAATATATTTTTTTTACCTTAAAAATAGCCCAAATTTTATAGAAAATATATAAAATCCTTAGAAATTTGATTTTTTTTTAAAAATGTCGAAAAACATTTTATAGTTTTCTACATTGTGAGATAAATTTACATCCTTAAAATTATCCTTTATTTTGTTTACTATATCTAATAACTATTGTTATAATTTCATTTATGTTTCATAAAGTTCATCAAGAAATTAATGGGCTTTCAACATGAATGACAAGCTACCCTATACAATTTAGTAGGTTGCCCTACTATAAGGACCTACAAATAGATCATTTGTTTGATACAATGCATTACAATTTAGTAGCTTTCCCTACTATAAGCACCTACAAATAGATCATTTGTTTGATACAATGCATGTCGGGAAGAATATAACGGAAAATTTATGGAGAATATTATATTTTAGTAGCAACAAAGAAAAAATTACTAAAATTTGTAGTCAGATTTATGGTGCCAATTAGGCAATCCAAAATGTTGTTCATTCAAATAGTGATGGACATTGAGATTATAGTCTTCCATGGTTATTTATAGAGTGATAGAGAAATGTTGTAAAATAGGTCATTAGGAAAATTAAATTTCCCATAATATTTTCTTCAAACATAAATAATATCTTAATGATGAAACATGAATTTGTTGGGGTAAAAATTCATGATTGAAATACCTTCATTAAGGTAATTATTTTGTTATATTTATCTATTGGTATACATCCTTTTCATATTTTTTTGTTTAATTTTTTTTTACACTATTTTCTACGTATATCTCTTTGAGATAGATTTGAAAACAACATAAAACAAGTCATATATGATCTTGAAAAATGCATGAGGTGAGTAACAATTTGTATGAAAAATGTTAGTTGCAGAGCTTGTTGACATTTGTTTTGCTTGCAAATGTACATATAATTTTTTTAAACCTCTCATTTTCTTGGATCAAGTGTATTTAGTTGTCATATAAAGAAATCCATAAAGAATATATAAATTATAGGAGGAGAGAAATTCCCCAGTGAATGTTTAAAATAAAAAATTGCCTACCTATGACATTTTAGAGTGTGCAAGAACACTACCTCATATAGCTAGTGAAGAGTGGGATAGAATACATTTATACATTCAAAACAATGTTGATTGAATGAAGGTATGGATAGAATTATGTACACAATGTTATGGTAATTTATCATGGGAATGTGTGGATAATTGGTTAAAGAGGCTCATCATAATCAAGATACCAAAGAGAAATTTAATTAGCATATTTTTTAAATGATAAAAAGACAAGCGATATGCTCACCCACATTTTTTATTTTTTCTCCATTATATTAATGTATGTGGTTTACTCCCCGGATGGGGTTCCATTCGCTCAAACGAGGACACGCGGGAGGCTGCGGGGATGCCAATTAATGGCATCAACCAGCGCAATCCCACCGCTAATCAACTGATTAATGGCATGCACCAGCAACCATAAAGTGATGAGACCTCTCGCGCGCGAGGAGGGTACCAAGCGATAGAGAATAATCAAGCTAGCGTTAATGGCGATCGTGAGTGGAGTCTCATGGGATTTTATAGCGGCAATAGGCACAAGGGAGATGTATTGGCCACAAGCAGAGCTCATTATCTATGAGCAGCACCTCCGTTTTCGCGCTGGTATAGCAAAGGTAGCTGCAGACCTGCCACCCCAGACCTCCTTCCCAACTAGAACTCCAGTGACTTTCACAATGCCCCGGCTCAGAGGCAAATCGCACCGTGGAGCAGCCTGGTACAGGGTTGAATCCTGGTGAAAACATTTGAAGCACTTTGAAAGGGCGATCACCCTAGCATCCATCCGACGGAATTAAAATCCCAGGGTGCCTACCATAGCAATTCCTGAACATATCAGCCCCGAGGGGGAACTGCAAACTCACCCTCCCATGGCAGATTCTGAGGAGCGCAGGCCACGACCAGAAGTACTCCCGGAGAAACAAATTGTAGCTGAACAGGAAGCACTGTATCGTCCATTCTGTATTGTCAAGGAGGAAGAGCCCTCTAGCGAAATACAATATCCACCTTGCGTCGTCAAAGAGGAAGAGCCACCTGATGACGCCGAAATGCAGAAGGAAGAAGACAGGACACCGCCTCGACCACAGGATGACTCCAACGCGCGCACGGCAAAGAAACCTGGCATGAGGACAGCGAGTGACGAGGAGCGAGGGAACCATGCCACCTCCCCTGAACTCTGGCACCTACCACTGGTCTTTGAGCTCCGCAGCATGCTCGATGACCTGGATTTCCGTATCGCCCGGATGGACCAACGCATTGACATGCTCTTCGCAGCACTCTCGAGGAATGCTCCGAAGAAGCAATGCCCCACTTGTGCACAGGAGTACTCGATTCCCGCAGGATGGAGAAGAGCCGACCACAAGCGAGCGAGACCGAGCCACCAGTTCTCCAGAGGCTATGGTTAGAATCTTCATGCTATTTTGGTCTAGTTAGTTTGTTGCTACTCTTTTTGGTTAGAAATGTTTAAGTTTTTGAAACTGTATGATATTGTCGCCCTGGTTTCCTCCGGGCAGGGCGCACAAGTAGGTGATAGGATAAATAAATTATGTTTGCCACAGGAAAACCAGCTATCCTGGTTTCCTACTTAGGCAGGGCAGCTGGTGTCACCACCAGCAGATGTATACTCTGTTTTTTGATAATATAGAAGGTCCCACCGGTTTATTTAAAAAAAAAAAAATGTATGTGGTTTACTTTTTTCTTAAAATATATAGTAATTGTAAATATATTTATTAATTGACAACAGATTTTTTATGTGTTGGGCATATTGTAGCTGAAATACCAAAAGGCTATGTGGTGCACTGCTAGTAAATTTTGCATCAAAAAAAGTTGGATAACAAGAAGAAAACCTTTGATTATGTGATAACTACATCGTTTTAGGTCAGTGATTCTTCCTCTATAAGTCAGAAGTATCAAGAGGTATATGAAAATAAATACTATGGTTATTTGGATGATATACTTGACTTTGAATTTAAATCCCTCAAATTAGTTGTAATGTACCCCAAATTTTGCTAAATAAACAAATTTTGATGGGGATACTGAAGTCTATTAACAACAAAATTGTTCATTACACATGAATATATTTCCTTACAAATATTATTCCACTCTTGCATGCATATAAGTTTTTAATCCATTGGAATATCCATCCTAAAAATATGAAGGAGAGTTAAAACCAACATATAACTTATTGTTATACTCTACTAAACTAATCCATAGTATTTTGGTGGATTGGCTCATACCTATATTATTATAGGCTATGTTATGATTCTCAATTATTAAAGAAATACCATTATTTGCATTGTTATAAGCTAGGATACATGAATGTCAATATTCATAGTATGTGAGCTAAGGTTACAAACATACCCATGTAATTCCAACACTATACTAGTGAAAGAAAACTATATGATAACACAATACATATGATGCAACAATTAGAAACAAAGTTAAAACCCTACACATATGCTAACTCTGTTCACCGAATTAGGATTATACACATAGGAAACAATAATAAAGTGGTTCTTGAATTCGTAGTGAGTTGGATGCCAAGTCACACCTAAACCTCATTTGTTAAGGCATGTCGACATATAAGTTATGGAAAGTCCATTAATGGAGTAATACCTACTGAGTACCCTACAACCTGACATTACAAGAAATTTCCCAATGTGAGTTCTCCACTTCAATCGAAATCACATGGCAGAGGTGTGGGGGAGCCTACCAATCACTCTTACCCACGAACAATAGACACAAGGTGGCATTACACTCCTCGTAGTTGACCCTTTTGCAACATTTGCACTTTTCCTCTTCACCATGATACTCCTTGCGACCGAATACTATGGTGGTGTTTGGCCCTGGTAAGGAAGGTGTCAACAACATGCTGGTGGGTTTCTCCACAAAAAATGATAAGTTATTTGCATGATATGTAATTTGTAATGAGAAGTTATCTGGTGCAATGTGTTCTATTTGGGTTTTTACGTCACCTTTCTTGTGCTAGATGTTTTTTCTTTTTTGGTTTAAGGTTGAAACCACATCCTATTATGCGACTATGTAGGCATTTCTTTCCATTTTTGTTTCCATGGATATAAATCCCATTGTAATAACAAGTTTATCTTACCTATAATATTTATTCCTTTAAGTTTTCATTAAATCGTGTTTGAGTTCGAAGAGATAGGGTTTGTTCGACAACACAAATATTCCAACAGAGGATGAAAACCTTCAGTAACCACACACAACTAGATCAAATATCAACAAACTGATGTTTTCACATGGTAAAACCCCTATGAGGAAACATCCTTGGCCCCAGCAAATGCAACCACTTGGAGCAGTTTATTAATGAAAAAGAAAAATATTACAGAGACATTTTACAAGAGAGTTTCTCACAATCGATCATCAAAAAATGACACTCCATTCTCTTTAAATAGAGATAATTGACCAATCGGGTGTTAAGCCATAGATCAATGGTCATTAATATCGAGGAGAGTATGAATAGTCAGATCACTCTATGTCAGGAACATATCGTGACCCTTATATTTCCTAACTACAAATGCATACTAATGCATACTAAAGAAACACACTTTTACCTAACAACACATTAGACCAAGTAGATCTTAACTAACTCTTAAGTGTCTAAATATCCAAACATCCCCCCTTAAGAACAACTTGGGATAGGATTGAAGGATTTACAATGGTGACATAATAGGAGAAGGAAGGAGGCATTAGAGCCTATCCCCCCTTAATTACAACTTCTTGAAATCCTAACATAGATTGAAGTTTGGAAAACTTCGCTTCTGTAAGAAACTTTGTGAAAATGTCTGCAACTTGATCTTCTGTAGGGAAAACGAGCACTTCAGTAACTTGATCATGAATGAGATTTTTGATGAAGTGTATGTGTAGCTCGATGTGTTTTCTATGCTGATGTTGAACAAGGTTTTTGGTGAGCTTGATGGCACTCTGATTGTCGCACCAAATGTTGGTCAGATACTGCTATAGGAATCCAAACTCTGAAAGGATCTGTCGAAGCCACAAGGCTTCCTAACTTGCATTTACCATTGCTCAGTACTCTGATTCTGCTGAAGAAAGTGAAATGAAATGTTATTTCTTACAGGCCCAACTGACAGGTCTTGAGCCAAGGCTAAAAACATAACCTGCAGTAGACTTCTGATCATCAGGGTTGATGGCCCAATCTGAATCAGTGAAACCAACCAATAAAAAAGTCCCCCCTGAACTGTAATGTATCCCGAACTGAACTGTAGCATAGACATAACAAAGTATCCTTTTAGTTTCTTTCCAATGGCTTGCATGGGGTGTTTTCATATAATTGGAAACAAGACCAATAACAAATGAAATGTCAGGACATGTATGAGTCAAGTATAAGAGGCTACCAACTAACTGACGGTACAGGGTGGCATCAACTTCGGGAGAAGTACACGTGGTAGTAAGCTTGACTCCAAATTGAAAGGGAGAAGGATTTGGTTTACAATTGTAATGTCCCCAAGGCCAAGCCCCATTGTAAATCATGTTTATGAAATGAATTGTAATTATGCTTTTTATAGGCTGGTGGGATTATGTGATTATTAGGCCAGAGAGACTAAGTGTTGAAGGCCAAGAGCCTGATTTTGTACATGTATCTATGCACATTATTAATAAAAATATAAACATCGTCGCGTGTAGACCGGCCATGATGAATGAGTGATGGGGGACTAAGATTCCACATAGTGGGCAAGGGATTTGGGGCTGGAAGGTGGGAAGAGGGGCTATGTGTTGAGCCTAGGGGATAAGACTAAGGGCTTAAGCCTTAGGAATAATATTTTAATATTATTCCAAAACGAATGTGAATAATATGCTTTATCCTAAGTTCTTTTGGAAGGACAAGTAACTTCCAAATGGATGTAACGCACGTAGTTGCATGGGTGACAAGTGTCAACCCAGGCACATGTAAATAAACCATCTGAGATCAGCCATGTTGGGGGGTTCCTCCACCATTCGACCCTCGACTGCCTGGGCATGAACCCGTCTGAACTCTGCAAGATACCTCATGCATCTTCTTAACCGTACATCCTGTCCGACCCCTGCAAGAGACCTCGCGCCATTCTGAAACCGGGGGGTGAATTCTGTGTGTTGAATTTGGGGATAGCCTATGTTGATTTCTGGAAAATCCGATGCATCCTCTGTCTGAGAAGATCGAGCTTGTGTGTGGAGTCTCTGTCCCAAAGACATAACCATGAGACCATCCTATCATTGTTGAGCCTGTTTGGAAAGCCTGTGTATGTTTTCCCCATTGGTTGTTGTGGCCACGCAGTGCTGGACTGTGTGTGGCTTGTTGGCCAATTTATACAACACTCTCTCTAGGTGAGAGAGGTGATTGAATTTGGAAGAACAGGTTTCTTGGCCCATGAGCGACTCTCTCTAGGTGAGAGAGTGTGTAGAGGAAGGAGAGAACTCCTGGAAGGAACCCTGTAGCTGACACAAAGCTCAGAGACTTCCGGTATGATCTGTTGCTGAAACCCAAGGCAAGGGAGGTTAGCATCCGAAGGAATGTCTAGGTTACAGAGAAGGTGTATACTCCTAGGGTGGAATAGGCATGTGGGGAAGGAGAGTTTGTGGCAGTGAGTATGAGTGGTTCTTGGGAGAAAATCCCTTCCTTATGACTTTTTGTTTTCCCTGTAACCTCAACCTAGTCTAAGATTCCTTTCCTTGGGGTGGAGCTTATTCCCATCTCGGGGGTGACCCACTATTGAGCTTGAAGAGTAGAGTGGTCTAAGGCTGGGAGGTTCGTGGAAGGCCTGCACCTGGTTGGTGGAATTACCACCATTTCAAAGATAAGTTCTAGATGATGTTTTAATTATGTTTCTGCATGTCTGTGTATTTATAATTATCATGTATTCTTCTGTGCATATGTATTAATGTTAAAGAAATTGATTATTTATAATAGCAGTAATTCTTATGCTTACTTTGAGTTCTCTGTTTAACCTTCTTTAAATGCATGATATATATATATATATATATATATATATATATAGAGAGAGAGAGAGAGAGATATATATATATATATATATATATATAATTAAGTATGATTATTTTTATTCCACGATGTAGCACCTGCCCTGAGTGAAAGGGGGTGTTACAGTTTGGTATTAGAGCCAGGGTTTCGACTCTGATCCTAGATGGGATAGTTGAGTGGTATTTGGACCAAGGGTTTGAGGAGAAATTGTGTCTAGAGGACCAATTTTAGACCTTTGAATGCTCTTGAGTGTCGAGGAGTTACTTGACTGTTCTTATAAAGCTCAGGAGGTGTAGCAGTGTTATGAAACCACAACCATTGTGGTATATGGCCACAGGGAGAGAGGACTCCACAACAGAAGTGTTGGAGCCTTGGGATCTGTTCGGGAGGGAAGGTGAACCCTCGTGACTGTCAGATCTGGAAAAACATGCATAGGGTTTAAAAACCCTTTGGAGTTGTGCAGGAACGCGGAAATCATGATACACGAAATTCTTAAATTCATTAGGACCGTCCATAGGGGAAAACGTGGTTGTCGGTTGATGTTTCGACACCTAGAAAACCCAAGGGAAAGAACCCTTGTTTTCACAAGTCGCGAAATAGCGAAACCCGAAATCCCAAAACGATCTACATCATGGATCGTAAGTGGGAGAATAGACCGTAATTTTGGGGTTTCAGCAAATGGAAGTTCGAGAGGTGAAGATGCATGAACTCCCAATGCCAGAAACCCCAAAACATCGAAAAGATCTGCACTGTAGATTTGAGAGAAGTCTAACTATTGGATTACCTTGGAATGGACATGGACACATGGGTGTGCACCACGTGCCAGTGAGTCGATAATACAAGCGAGAATGGTGGGACTTGATGATGTCACCGAAGGTGACATGGACCCTCCTGAATGTACCATGCGCCACTGGGGTTGGCGACAACTATGTTATGGGCCCAGGGGAAGAGAGGTTGGAAGTTTGAGAGTCATGAGTTGAAGAGGGAAGTGAGTGTGAGAACCTTAGGACCAAAAACCCAGAAACCCAAAACCCCAAAGTTCCGAAATCTCGAAATTTTCGAAGGACCTAAGAATTATCGAGGATTTAACTATTGGATCCTCGTGGACAAAAACCCCGAAAACCGAAGTCCTAAAAATTTGCAGAGCCAAATAGAGTTAAGAAAACTTAGTGAATTTGAAACGTTTTCTTATTCACGTTGGTTAATGACTATTGTGGTTTTTATTAAGTGATAATTCATGACAAACTCCAGTTGACTGCACGTTGTGTGTGCAGAGTTCAACAAGTGTCAAGACAACTGAAAACTGATGCTGAGTATGGAATTGGAAGAGGTGTATATTGCCTCTGAAATAGAGAATGAAAGGGTATGAAGGGATGTCAACTTGGGAATCGAAGGATCAAACTCTAGTGGGCACAGAAAAGAGATGGATAAGGAGGGACATATGATGAAACTCATTGAAAGATTGTAGAAAGATGCCTAGGCTCGCCAGGATGATAGTCAAAATATCATGAGGGTCAAGGATCAGCAGGGTGAATTCAAATTAAAAATGTTGAAGAGCCTGGAAAGAATAGAAAGGAAATTGGAAAAGGGGAGTGAGTCAAGCAAGACATAGAGTCGTAGGACCCCTGAGAGGAAAAGACGATCAAGAAGTGTTAGAACCCCTAAGAGGAGAAGAAGATCAAGGAGTGGTAGCAGACATCATCGTCGCTCCCCAAAGCATTCCAGTAGGGAGGCACGTAGTAGTTCAAGCCCTTCCCCTACCAGAAAACATCGAAGATATGGAGTGGATTAATTGAACTGAGAAATGAACAATATCAATCCTCCAATGTTCGATGGAGAACATAAGAAGGAGGAAGATGTCGAAACCTTGTTTCTTAGAATGAGGAAATATTTCCAACTGCAGAATTATTCTGCTCATGCAGAAGGAAGAATTGTGATGTATCAATTGAAAGGAAAAGCATCCATGTGGTGGGATCAGTTTTTGCAGGTGCAGTACATCAGAGAGAAATATGTCACTTGGAAGGAGTTCAAGGGGTATTTCGAGAAGAAATACCTGACTAAAAGATACTATGACAGAAAGATGAAGGAGTTATTCGAACTCAAAATTGGAAGCATGACCATTGATGAATACGAATGAAGGTTTTTGGAACTACTGAAGTATGTTCCATTCATCAAAGATGAGGTTGTCAAGATTCAGAGATATATGAGTGGACTGCCAGCTTCCATTAGTGACAAAATCCAATATGATGATCCCAAGACTATGGAAGAAACAATAAGAAGGGAAAAATGCTTGTATGAACAGCAAAGAGAAAGGCCTACTTTTCGAAAGGCTTGGGATGATCAGAAGACATTCAGGAAAGAGCAGAGGCTGAAGGGAAACAAGACTCCCTTTTTCAGAAACATTCCTTAGGGAAAACCATCCTTTAGGGAGCCCAGGAAGGCTGAAGTGGATGAACAAATGCCCAGATGACCACCTATGGAGTGTTGGGGTTGTAAAGGAAATCATAGGTACCAAGACTGACCCCACAGAAATGATGAAGCAAGAACCATCCAGAATGTTCAGTAATATAAAACAATGGAGGATATGGGCAGCAAAATTCCAAGGATCTGCGTAGCCCTGGACAACAAGCAAGCATAATTTCAATCACACATGATTGAAGTGGAAGGTATGATTAACAACCAACCATTTAGTCTTTTAATCACTTCATGGGCTAGCCATAGTCATGTAGATCCTAGGGTGGTGGAAAGTTTGCATTTATCAAGAAGAAAACATGAAAAGTATTGGTTAGTGTAGTTGGCTACAGGAACCAAGAGGAAAGTCACTTAGTTGGTGAAGTCCTATCCTGTGGACATGAAAGGACTGAGCATGAAGGCTAAATTGAATATTCTGCCTTTAGGATCCTATGATTGTTTAATTGGAATGGACTGGTTGGACCAGCACCATTCCCTTCTGGAATATCGTAACAAGAGGTTTACATGCCTGGATGAGGAGGGAAATCGAAAAATAGTCCATGGAATTCCCAGAGTTGTGGTTGTTAGAGAAATCTCAGCCATGCAGCTGAAGAAGTGTTACAGGAAAGGCTATCAATTATTTGTAGCCCGTGTGGAGGAAGCATCCAGAGATGAAGTCTCAAATATTGGAGACCATGAGGTACTCATAGAGTTCAAGGACATATTTCAGGAGGTACCTGGACTACCTCTGAAGAGAGACATCGATTTTTCTATAAATTTGATGCCTAGAGCAGCTCCCGTTTCGAAAGCTCTTTATAGAATGAGTACGTCAGAGCTGAAAGAGTTGTAATTGCAGCTTGAATATATTTTAAAGAAGGGGTACATTCACCCCAGCATGTCACCTTGGGGTGCCCCGGTCCTGTTCGTGAGGAAGAAGGATGGAACGTTGAGGCTGTGCATTGATCGATGATCTTTTTGATCAGTTGAAGGGTGCAGAAATATTTTCGAAGATAGATCTTTGATCAGTATATCACTAGGTAAGAATAAAGGATGAGGACATCAACAAGACTTCCTTTAGAACAAGGTACGGTCATTACGAGTTCACAGTGGTGTTGTTTGGACTATCAAACGCACCTGTTGTTTTTATGTGCTTGATGAGTGGTGTATTTAGGGACTATTTAGACAAGTTTGTCTTAGTCTTCCTGGATGACATATTGGTGTATTCCAAGTTAGAGGAAGAGCATGAACAACACCTGAGACTGGTGCTACAAGTGTTGAGAGGACACCAATTGTATGCTAAATTGAGCAAATGCTCATTTTACTAAAGGCAGATCCATTACTTGGGGCACATTATTTCAGAAGAAGGGATCATTGTGGATCCTGAGAAGGCTGAGGCCATTCGAGAATGGTCAGTGCCAAGGAATGTGGCATAAGTCAGATCCTTTATGGGTCTAGTGGGCTACTACAAAAGGTTTATAACAGGGTTCTCAAAGATAGCTCACCCTGTCACTTCTTTGCAAAGGAAGGAGAAAAAGTTTCAGTGGACTGAAGAGTGTGAGAAAGGTTTCCAGCGATTGAAGAAGTTGTTAACCAACGCTCTAATATTGAGGATTGTAGATCCAAATATGGATTTCGTGGTGTGCACAGATGCATGTAAGGAAGGGTTGGGAGGAGTTCTCAACCAAGATAGATTTGTAATCTGTTATGATTCCAGGAAGCTGAAAGAGAATGAAAAGAATTATGCCACTCACGATTTGGAGCTGGCAGCAATCATCCACGCTCTAAGGAAATGGAGACATTACCTCATGGGAAGGATATTCAAATTGAGAATAGACCACAACGGTATGAAATATTTGTTTGATCAGCCGAATTTAAATGCTAGGAAAAGTAGGTGGTTGGAGTTTCTGTGCGAATATGACCTCGATATCAAGCATATCAAAGGAAAGGAAAATAAGGTGGTTGATACACTTAGAAAAAAGGTGCATGAATTACATGCTACATACATTAGCATGTACAATACTAATATCAAGGGTAGAATTTTGGAAACTGCAAATGCTGATTTGTAGTACAGAGACTTAGTAGAAAAGCTACAACAGCATGAGAGACCACAGAAAAAGGAAAGTTACACCTTGGAAGCTGATGGATTACTCCTGTATAAAGACAGAGTGTATATACCCAATGTCCAGGAATTGAAACTTGTGATTCTAAAATAAATGCATAACGTGACGTATGTTGGACACCCTGGATATCAGAAGATTGTGGCAGCAGTCAAAATCCATTACTTTTGGCCGGGTATAAAGAGAGAGATTGTTGAATACATTGACAGTTGTATGGAGTGCCAAAAATTTAAGGCTAAGCATAGGCACCCAGCAGGGTTGTTGCAGCCTTTTCCCATTCCTGAGTGGAAGTGGGAAGTGGTGACCATGGATTTTATTATAGGATTGCCCAGAACAAGCAAGTAGCATGATTCAATCATGGTTGTGGTGGACAAGCTTACAAAAGATTCCCATTTTATTCCACTGAAAACCACTCACAAGGTATCATATGTTGTTTATATCTTATTAAAAGAAGTGGCACGCTTGCACGAAATTCCTAAAACGATTGTGTCTGATAGGGACCCGAAATTCACCTCGAATTTCTGGAAAGGACTGTTCAAAGGATTTGGAATGAATCTGAATTTAAGTATAGCATATCATCCTGAGTCTGATGGATAGAAAGAGAGGGTAAATAGAGTAATAGAAGACATGTTGATAATGTATGTGATGGACAAACCATCAAGATGGGAAGACTACCTGCATTTGGTAGAATTCACCTACAATAATGGGTATCATGCATCGTTGAAGATGAGCCCATTTGAAGCACTTTATGGAAGAAAGTGCAACACTTCAGTGAGATGGGATAATCCAACTGACATAGCAGTAGTTGGGCTAGAGTTGCTCAAGGAGATGGAGGACCAAATGATAAAAATTAAACAAAATTTGAAAATTGCCTAGGACACACAGAAACATTATGCTGATAAGAATAGAACCCACTGAGAATTCAAAGTGGGTGATCATGTTTTCCTGAAAGTGAAAACTAACAGGAGTTCCCTGAAGCTGGGAAGTTGCGCCAAGTTGGTAGCAAGATTTTGTGGGTTGTTTGAAATCCTGGAAAGGATTGGGTCGGTTTCATATAAGCTTGCATTACCTGCATCTATGATTGTACATAATGTGTTTCATGTTTCATTGCTTAAGAAATATATACCTGATGCTAATCATGTTATTGACTAGAATGTGGTTTAGGTGGAACCAGAAGGTGTCTTGCAAGTGCATCCTGTGCGCATATTGAACAGGGAAAACAAACAACTCCGGAATCGAGCTATAGGGCTTGTAAAGGTCCAGTGGACCTGGTACGGTCTTGAGGACATGACATGGGAGCATGAAGATGTTATGTGGGTAGAGTACCCGCATCTTTTTGAAAATTTTGAAAATCTTGTAGAGACAGTGTAAAGTTGCACTAAGGACAATGTAGAAATAAGGGGAGGGGGATTGTAATGTCCCTAAGGCTGAGCCCCATTGTAAATCATGTTTATGAAATGAATTGTAATTATGTTTTTTATAGGTTGGCGAGCCAAGTTAATATAAGCTGGTGGGCTTATGTGATTATTAGGCCACAAAGCCTAATTTTGTAGATGTATCTATGCACATTATTAATGAAAATATAAACATCATTGTGTGCAGACCAACCACGATGAATGAGTGATGGAGGACTAAGCTTCCACAGAGTGGGAAAGGGATTAGGGGTTGGAAGGTGGGAAGAGGGGATAAGTGTTGAGCCTAAGGGATTAAACCTTGCGAATAATATTTTAATATTATTCCAAAAAGAATGTGAATAAGATTCTTTATCCTAAGTTCTTTTGGAAGGACAAGTAACTTCCAAATGGATGGAATGCATGCAGTTGCATGGGTGACAAGTGTCAACCCAAGCGCATGCAAATAAAGCATCTGAGATTAGCCATGTTGGGGGGTTCCTCCACCATTCGACCCTCAACTGCCTGGGTGTGAACCCGTCCAACCTCTGTAAGAGACCTCGTTCATATTCTGAACCGTATGTCTCATCTAACCCCTGCAAGAGACCTCGTGCCATTTTGAAACTAGGGGGAAAAGTCTAAGTGTTGAATTCGGGGATAGCCTGTGTTGATTTCTGGAAAAGTCGATGCATCCTTTGTCTAAACAGATCGAGCCTGTGTGTGGAGTCTCTGTCCCAAAGCCATAACCGTGAGACCATCTTGTCATTGTTGAGCCTATTTGGAAATCCTGTATCTATTTTCCCTGTTGGTTGTTGTGGCCACGCAGTGTTGGACTGTGTGTGGCTTGTTGGCCAGTTTGTAAAACACTTTCTCCAGGTGAGAGAGGTGATTGAAGTTGGAAGAATAGGTTTCTTGACCTATGAGCGACTCTCTCTAGTTGAGGGAGTGTGCAGAGGAAGGAGAGAACTCCTAGAAGGAGCCTTGTAGCTGCCACAGAGCTTGGAGACTTCTGATCCAGTATGTTGCTGAAACCCAAGGCAAGGGAGGTTAGCAGACGAAGGAATGTCTAGGTGACAGAGAAAGTGTATACTCCTGGGGTGGAATAGGCATGTGGGGAAGGAGAGTCTGTGGCAGTGAGTATGAGTGGTTCCTGGGAGAAAATTATTTCCTTGTGACCGTGTGTTTTCCCTGTAACCTCAGCCTAGTCTAGGATTATTTGCCTTGGGGTGGAGCTTAGTCCCAACTCAGGGGTGACCCATTGCTAAGCTTGAAGAGAAGCGTGGTCTAAGGCTGGGAGGTTTGTGGAAGGCTTGCACTTGGTTGGTGGAATTACAATCGTTTCAAAGATAAGTTCCATATGATGTTTTGATTATGTTTTTTCATGTCTATGTATTTATAATTGTCATGTATTCTACTGTGCAAATGTATTAATGTTAAATCCATTGATTATTTATAATAGCAGTAATTCTTATGCTTACTCTGAGTTCTTTTTTTAACCTTCTTTAAATGCATGATATATATATATATATATATATATATATATAATTATGTATGAGTATTGTTATTCCACGATGTAGCACCTACCCTGAGTGAAAGGGGGTGTTACAACAATCATCCATGTGAAAGAAACGAATAAGGTTACAAGCATACTTAGACTAGGAAAGATAAATTCCTGAATTGGTTTGCAAAAATTGGAGGCCAAGGAAATAGTGCAAAAAGCCTAAGTTTGTCATTTCAAATTTCTTCTTAAGGCTGGTTTTCACATGCTTTAAAAGTTTTGAGTCAATACCAGTAAGGATAAGGTCATCAACATAAAGGACAAGGATTATGAGATGGCTTCCTAGTTTATTGGTATAGACATGAGGATCATAATGACATCTAGAGAATCCAGTGGCAATAAGAAAGTTGTCCATTTTGGAATACCAATCTCAAGGAGCTTGCTTGAGACCATAGAGAGATTTCTTAAGGAAACAAACAAGGGTAGATTCATTTTGGACATAGCTAGGAGGTTGTTCCATGTAGATTTACTCTTGCAAATATTCATGCAAAAAGGTGGATTTAACATCCATCTGATGGACCTCCCATTTATGTGAGGCAGCAAGGGAAAGAACTATTTGGATTGAATTCATTTTGGCTACAAGGGAAAAGGTTTCATTATAGTAAATTACTTCAACTTGGGAAAATCCTTTGGAAACTAACTGATCCTTGTGTCTGTCAACACTTCCATCTGATGCATACTTAGTTCTATAGACCCATTTACATATGACAAGTTTTCTTCCTTTTGGAATAGGTACAAGATCCCAAGTATATTTTGTCATTAAAGAATGATACTCTTGATTCATTGTTGTATCCCAATCTGGATGACTTGAAGCTTTTACAAATGTATTTGGATCACGAGTTTCTGAAACTTGATCCAAAAGAGAAGAGGCTTGTTGGAAGTGTGAACGTGTCCGAAGTTGATCTGAAGGATCATCGAAAACATCACCAGTTGCTTCTTGTGTTGAACGGACCCATATAGGAAGCAATGGAATTGGTGCTAGTTCAGGTTCAAAGGACTCATGTTAAGAACCTAGCATGGAAAAACCTCAGAAAAAGTACTCAACACCTTGAAAAAGAGATAATTTTAGATAATAAGCCTCTTCGAGGGGGCAACCTCCTTTTACCCCACTTAAATGTTCAAGTACAAGATGATTCAAAATGAAAATGTCTCTTTGGTATATATAGGAGACTAGGAGGTATAATTACAACTAGTGGCCTAAAGCCGACATAAATAAAATAACATTACTAATATAATATGCCCCAATTAAGGGGTAATGAGCCAATATTAGGGCTTAACATGGCCCTCCCCTTGAGACAAGTGTTGTCCGAAACGCTTGAGTAACTCTGGATTCTTTTGTATAAAAGACTCATCTTCCCAAGTGGAATCTTCAACCGGTAGTTTCCTCCATTTAATGAGATACTCTGAAATGGATCTATTCCTCAGCTGGTGAATTCTTATGTTAGTGATGGCTTCAGGCTCCAATATGATTTTTCCTTC
>ML777720.1:82077-134584 GCA_009831015.1 Picea engelmannii
ATTCACCTTCCTTGTGTCCTCATCATGAATTTCATGGGATGCATTTTCACTTTCAGGTGTCTTCTCTGTTACGAAATTTTTCAATACTTCCATGATCTCCCCTTTTAAACCCTCCATCATCTCTTGTAGTTCATCTTTTTTTATTATCTTCTTTTGTAAATCATTTATGCCCCTATGCATTTCTTCACCTTCATCAAGAGTCCAAGTAGGATTTTCTGGAGGCTTATTTGGTGTAGAAGTTCCGTTTTTGGGTGGCATGTTGGCCAAGTATCACTTTTGAACCTTGATTTTGGGGTGGTTCTGCTAGAAAATATTTCTTTTGTTGTATCTCCCAATTTTCGGCCCTTCTAGGTATGAAACTTTTTCTTATGTAGTTATCTGATATTTATTCTCTGCAATGCCATAGGTCTGATCAAAATTGGATGTTCCAAGTGGAATTTACGATAACTTCCCCACAACTTGCCGATTGTTGGCCTTTCCAGGAGATCTCACGTGTATAGCGTGCCACGCACAAAATAATTGATGTAAAATTTAAAAACTTGCACCATAAATACTACAGACTGTCCATGATCCAATGATACTAGTCCCACTCAATTTGGATACTCTAGGAAGAAGTTATGATTGTTTTACCTGGAACACCTTCTTGAGACTAGTCAATAGGACTAGTCATATACCCTATCTTACACAAGGTGTATCTACAAATTTAAGATGACCCAGAAGCTGACATTTTTACCACAGATACCTTACTAATTTATGTAAATAGCCTTCAGATTTCAGGGTCTGAAATGTTACAGAAAAGTGTTTATAGCGAATATTCCGCAATGACTCAGTTCAGGATGATTCCAAAACCCTATATTGTATAGCATGTATCTCCGAAAGTATAAGGCCTCAGGAGATGAATTTTGAACACAACATACCTTGATCGATATACTAAATATCCCCCAATATTTTCCTTCTGAAACGTTGTAGAAACAAGGTTATAGTGAAAATGCCAAGGTGTCTCAGATGTAGCAGCGAAACCCCAAGACCTTGAGCTCTAATACCATATGTTAAGAACCAAATATCAATATAGCATAGAAAAACCTTAGAAAAAGTACTCAACACCTTGAAAAAGAGATCATTTTAGATAATAAGCCTCTTCGAGGGGGAAACCTCCTTTTACCCCACTTAAATGTTCAAGTACAAGATGATTCAAAATGAAAATGTCTCCTTTGTATATATAGGAGAATAGGAGGTATAATTACAACTAATGGCCTAAAGACAACATAAATAAAATAACATTACTAATATAATATGCCCAAATTAAGGGGTAATGAGCCAATATTAGGGCTTAACAACTCATCTGGAGGAAGGTGAGTAGGCAAAGGTGGATTTTCATCCTCACTGTCATCATCTGAAGAAGAAACCAGAACAAAAGAAGGAACATAGGTCGAAGGTGGCTCGTAGGCTGAAGAAGGCACAGCCGCTGAATTAGGTTCACAGACAAAAGAATTCACAAACGTTGAATTAGGCTCGCAGGACAAGATATTTTCATCAAATTTATCATCTCTTCTAATAATAATTTCATTACAATGTGTTTGAAGAAGTCTATAACCTTTGACATCTTCAGAATAACCAACAAATATACACTTCTCACTTTTAGGCTGCAATGCTTTCCTTTTCTAATCAGGAATGTGAGCCCATGCTATACTACCAAATACATGAAAGTGACTTACATATGGTTTAATTTTAGTCCAAGTTTCTTCTGGTGTTATATTTTTAAGAGCCTTTGTGGGAGTGTGATTTACTATGTAATTTGCACAGTTGATGGCTTATGTACAATACTTTAGACTTAATCCCTTAGATTGGATCATAGAATTAGCTATTTCTTTTAATGTGTGATTCTTTCTCTCATCAACACCATTTTGTTGTGGTGTATATCGAATAGTGTGTTGCATTTGGATTCCTTGTGTAGTGCAGTAACTTGTAAAATTATTGTTCACATATTCACCGCCATTATCTATTCTTAACCTTTGAATTTGATGTCCAGATTTCTTTTAAGTTTTAAGAAGTAAACCTAAGTACGTTTGGAAAAGTCATCAATGAAATTTAAGAAATACTTGCACCCAAAAAAATAAGGAAATGAAAGTGGACCACACAAATCACTGTGAACAAGATGCAAATGACCCGAGGTGTGCCAAGAGGCACGTTTGTCAAAACTGTCCCAATGATGTTTTCTAAGAACACAACTGGCACAAACACCATATTTGCATGAAACAAGAGGAAGGCCAATCACTATTTTTTTGATTACATAGTTGCTGCAATGAGCGGTAGTTTAGATGACCAAATCGCTCATGCCAAAGATTTCTCAAGTCATCCCTATGAGAAACAAAAACTGATGAAAAAGATGATGACCCAAAGTTGTCAAACTTGTACAACCTAGTAATATCATCAACAATTCTAGTTTCAAGAACATGCTTAGGATATTTTAGATCCTTGATTACAACTTGGTGAGGTGAAAACTCTACGGTTTTACCTTCACCTGAATGAGTGATTTGATATACTGATAGAAGGTTATAAGAAAGACTTGAAACACATAATAGATCATTGAAATGACCATTTTCTACTTGAACTGTTCTGGATCCTTCAACACTAAGATATCTATCATCACCAACAAATATTTTCTTGGTGTTACATTCATTTAGAGTAGAAAATATGTCTCTATCCTTAGGCATGTGATAATATGCTCCATAATCAATAATACACTCATTAGAAGTAGAAGTAGAAGTTGTATTGAAGGAGAAACCAGAAGTTGAAAGTGCATGTCCATGAGAAGAAGAAGAAGTAGAATCAATACTGATGTTGTGCTTCTTCATCGCTACTTCTAAAGCTACCATATTCTTGAAACACTTGGACTCATCATGACCATATTTATCACAAACATTGTAATGTCTGTCAGTCTTCTTATTTTTATATTTTTCTCCTTTATCTCCATTAGGAGCGGAAGCTGTCTGAGTGGGTTTGGGACCCTTATATTTCTTGTTGTTGTGGTGAGGATGTTGCTTCTTGGGATACTTGGGTTTATCTTTTTGATGGACAACTAAGGATTTGTTGGAGGTACTTGTAGTGTTGATCACTCCAAGTTGTATTAGCTTATATTTCTCTCTAATCAAATCATCACAAAAGTTCTCAAGAGTGGATTTTACATAAGTTGTCCCTAGAGCCTCTTGCATGGCATAAAAGGTAGATACAAACACAGAATATGCACTACCTAGCTTATAAAGAATAATAAATATGCAACAATCTTTGTCTATCTTTATCATAAATTCTTCATATAAATTTTTGAGTGTTTTAAACTTAGATAGATAGTCTTCAATGCAATAAAAATCACTTGGACTTAAAGTAAGTACTTTATTTTCTAACTTTTGTGCTCAAATAATATTGTGTTTACCAAACACATATTCAATCTTTTCCCAAGCTTCTTTGGGTTTATCAATTGATTGAAGGTGGAACCTTAAATCAGGAGATATGGACATTCTGATTAATCCATGTTCTTCGTCATTCCTATTATCCCATTTGGCTTTCTTATCAGCATTAGTGGGTGATGTTTCCTTTCCCAAGGTAATCCGGTACAATCCTTTACTTCTTAATAAATCTTTCATATGAGATTTCCATTAGAAGTAGTTGGTGCTGGTAAGTAAGAGATTACTTGTAGAAGCCATATTAAATATGCAGATAATATGGATTTAAAAACTAAAACTAATGATCTATGCGGTTTAAAAAAATAAAGGCAATGAAAACGGACTTCGAATGTGAGAGTTATGCCCTTTAAAAAAAAGAGGCATAAACGGTAACCAAATGACCACGTGATAGTGTAAGTTGCTTTATGAAGTGACCAACTTTTATAAAGAGAAGTGGGGATCACTTTTACAATGAGGTTACTTTACAATAGAAAAGTTGCATGCAAAATAAATAACTCTAAAATAAAATATTAAAGCTACTTATAGTGATTCACTTTTATACTTGAAGTGAAATACACTTTACAATTTTAGCATGAACTTTTTCAAAAAAGGTAACAAAAGAGAGACTTGAATTCAAGACCTCTTACTTAATAAGGAAACTTTTAACCAAATGGTCTAGCAAAACATATTGTAATGTTTATAAGGAGGATTGGGGGTGTTTTTGTGGAAAACAACCTTGGAGAGCGTGCTAAAAAAAACTCTTTTCACACAAGAAAAAATTCCACTTCTTGATGACAACAAGGGTTAGATATCGGTTAGCTTACTCAGAAGATGCACCTTTTCCTATCTATTTTTGATTTACCGAGATCGCACAGGGTGTGGGGAAAAAAGAATACACAGATCTAAAAGAGTAGCAACCCAAAAATAAATAATACAAAACCAAAATAAAACCAAAATACTACTCTGCAAAAATTTAAAAAATGTGTATTCAAGCTTTATACCTCCGGATCTGACTGTAATGGTCGTATCTTGAGCAAGAGGAAACCTTATCGGGTGAAAAAAAAAGTTTTCTTCAATGAAACAAGTGCTACAGAAGTAATGGAACAGTCCTTGTAGCCCAGAAATGTACGAAAATGACAGAAAGTGGAATTGAGGAAACTGGGCTTCACAATCTCGATCTATAATAGGAGCGGATCTTCAAACATGCTCTGATACCATGTTCGACAACACAGGTATTCCAATAAAGGATGAACACCTTCAGTAACCACTCAGATAAAAAGATCAAATATCAACACACCAGTATTTTCATGTGGTAAAACCCCTACGGGGAAAGATCAACGGCCCCAACCAATGCGACCACTTGGATCAGTTTATTAATGAAAAAGAAAAAGATTACAGAGAGATTTTACAAGATATTTTCTCACAATCGATCATCGTAAAATGACCCTTCATTCTCTTTAAATAGAGATCATGGACCAATCGAGTGTTAAGACACATATCAATGGTCGTTGAGATCGAGGAGAGTATGAACCGTCGGATCACTCTATGTCAGGAACATATTTTGACTGTCGAATTTCCTAACTACAAATGCATACTAATTCATACTAAAGAATCACACTTTTACCTAATGACACATTAGAGCAAGTAGATCTTAACTAACTCCTAAGTGTCTAAATATCCTAATAGGGTTATTGTGCTTCTCCTCTTTTAAACTATAATTCCTCATGTCCATTCCCTTCTAGTTTCTCTCTAGTCAAAAAGCCGTGGCCGAAATTCCCTATGAAACGTTTACAATAAAGAACGTTTTAAGTTTTTAATCATTTTTGGTTTTAATTTTAAACAAGGATCATTACACCCTGTGGGTCCTTGTTTGGGTAGTTCTGGTACGAGTGAGACTCTGCACAACATATCCATCAGCCTTGAGACTTTGCAAATATGCATACCTTGGATGAAATTCATTATCCAAATATAGTTATTGTGTTATTCTTATTCTTCCATGACTTGGTCGTAACCCTTGAAGATTGTTTCATTTATAAAATTCATTATAGTCTTGAAATTTTAATTCCTTGTGTGATTAATTCATATTTGAACTCTATCTATTTGTATATAAAGGTTGAAAACCTTGTTTCACTTTAACAATAATCAACATTTCTCTATAGGTATTCAATGGGTATTTAACCCCTTAAATCTAGAACTTGTTTGAGTAAAAATTGTAACTTTGTCTCCATCAAGGGTTTAATGTTGTCTTTGCAATGTCTTGCCTGGATACTTCATCTTTTTAATTTCTTTTATATTTATTGATGACCTGTGAATGTTAATGCATTATGGATATCTCGGCAGCGGTCTTCACTTTCTATTTCGTCTGCTATAATTAAATTTTCGTCTGAATAATTTAGGAATTTATTGCATAGACATTTTAATGAAACAAGAACGTAAATTCTAGTGTACTATAGTGGAAGGTCTTATCATTATTACTTACATTAAATTCCCCTGCACTCATTCACAACATCTTCCTCTTGACTGAACGATGAAAATGTTTTTCATGGGTTTGAGCACGTTATTGCATTAATAAAATTTAACAAACTAATTAGATTCTTACCAAAATTAAATGTATCGATATCGTATCCTTTTTGTATCTGTAAATAATTCTCGATTTAAAATTTCTTACTACAATTATTATGTTTGTCGGAATTTCATCGGTGTATTACGAAAACTAATGGTAACTCTGTTTTATTTGTTAACTTTGTATTTAGTTGTCAACTTCGTCTCAGTAAAATTCCTTCCGTCATTTGGTCCCCTGTAAAGGGTTTTGTAATTACTTATAAGTAATCATTTTGATGATTATTCTATAATAAATATTATTTCGATGATGATCTTCTATCGTTTTAGCCTCTGTAAGAATAAGCTTGTTGTCACTACCTCTCTGTTAAATTAATCATTTACAAGTTTCTTATATTTAATTACATTATGTACCTTATGTTTATAATTGTTCCCAGTCTTTCATATTATAAAGTATTTTTTAGAGAATGTATATAGGATTGACGAAAACAACAAAAAATTATTAATGTATGGTTTCTCTCTTTAAATCACAAGTGAAAATTTACACATGGATATAATTTTGATGATGGGTCCCTATTTATTGCGACGGAACCCATCAGATGGTTACAAACCCACTTATCCTCCTCCTGAGTCATGGATCGACTACTTCGTGAGGGAATACAAAGATAATCCGATGTTCAATCTGGATCCAAGATAAGTTACACCTTCAACTTATTTTATTATATCATTATTTTAATGAATTGAAAACTAGTATTGATATTAACACCTTTGTATTACTCCCTTGCAGGTTGAAAATGTCAGTACAAATTGGTGAAGAGGCATCCAACCACTAAAAGGTATTCGGGTTCCATGGTTTCTTTCCACCAGTCTATACACACATTCACTTCTATTACAGACAATTTGATGTCGACTCTTTTATAATTTTGTTTAAAGTAGCTATGGAGTTCTTGGGTCTATGGAAATCCAAGTTGTATTATTTTTGGTGAGAGACCTAACAACTGTAACAATTGTATTTTTTCATATCATTATGATATCTATTGTAAGAGATATATTTCTATGTTAATAAATAAAAATAATGTATTATGGGACTTTTATTCTTTTCTACCTATACTCAACATGATAGTAGGATCTTCAATACAGTTTATTTAACATGGATATACACATAGTTTGTTATTTATTTCTATATGCATACCTATATATATAGTCAAATGTATGTATATAACAATCGCATTTAATATAGACATTACTACAAACATCATTATATTGTATAAATCCATAAAATATAACATGGCCATACAGTCTCTTTAAAACATATTTCACTTATGTCTATAAAAGTCAAATATATTCCTAATAGATAACAACCATAGATATAACATCAATAATGGAATTCATAGCTAATATACATATCTGAATAAGTTGATGCTGGAAAACGAAAGGACCAATCACGTTCCACCCAATCGTTGGACATAACAACCACAATTACTTGTCCTGATCACTGCCTACCATGACCATGAGTCCAGAAGGGACTTAACGGATCACCATAAATGGATCTGAATATTCCTTGCCTCACACTATAACTTCTCATAACAACAAGCAATTCTCCATTCTCCCAACATACTAAGTAGTGTCCTTCCTCCCACATATGTTGTAATGTACCCCAAAATTCCCAAATAATTTATTTATTTAGTTAGGGGACTTTAAAGTTCCTTGATTCTACAACATTGATTGTGACACAGAGATAATCCATTAACTACATATTGATTCTTTTATTGTATGCATAGCAGAGTTATCGTCATTATTGGATTAAAAGCATACACTTAAAATTGCAACCAGGATTGTCATAGTCCTTAGAATAAACATGATATCCGTAATGTAGTGTGCAATATACTATAATTAATCATCTATCTTCCACTTCTACATAGTTCTCCTAGCTCCGATAAACAATGTATACTATAAACTATAGACTATAGACTAACATATATTCTATCCATAATACTAACCATAAAAATCTATGTATCATTCATCATATAAACTATCATATGGATATAACCATAATAATATCTATATCAATATATATATATCATTCAACATACATATTATTATATGGATACTATAATGTTAACATTATCCCCAACAATACATACATTTTTCAATCATACAGATTAGTATATGGATACCAAAACACTACACTATCCAAAATATATGTATATCGTTTAACAAATAGTCGATTATATGGATACTATAATACATATGACTTTATCATAAACAATATACTTATCGTTTAACATATAGACTATTACATGTTACCATAGCACTAACACTATTCCCAATGATATACATATCGTTTAACCTATAGACTAACATGTGCATACCCTAACATCGTATGCCCTTTGTATAGTGTAGCAAACATAAACCATAACCAAAAGGTTCATAACCCTACCCAACTAGTGACCTGACTCAACAATAAATAGGTTCTTAACTATTTTAATGGCGGATGATAGGTCGATTCTTGTAGGCATTAACTTTTGGATATTCCATTAATGGAGAGTCTTGTGTCATCCTTCCATACTTGACACATAGGTAATACTACCCAACGTGGGCTCGCCACCTCATTGAATTCACATGACATGACATAGGGTGTACCAACAACTATTAATCCTCTTTGTGAGGACTTCGAGGTGAAATTCGTTCATTTTTCCCCCCCTTTGGTCTTGTAACACGAAACTTACACCTGCGTTGTATGCGAAATCAACCTCTGTGTTGTAACTAGCATTCGTCGTTATTTTGTATATGGTCAACGACTTGGGAAGCTCAGAGCTGGTGAACGAAGGAAGGAGGAAACACACATCTGGTTCTTCTATGCACAAGGTAAGTAAAATATTTTTTTTCTTCTTCTCGTTGTATACCGTGAATGAAATATTTATTTTGGTGCACTCTAGAGATAAAGATAGGTTTCATGAACAAACTCCCTTTTTTCTTTCTTTATTTGAGGATTTACAATGCATTACCATTTAGATAGATTTCATGAACATAATCCATGTTTTATTTCTTTATTTGAGGATTTACAATGCATTACCATTGCGACTCCGTAAGCGTTTACTCCTGGGGTTCCCCTATGTTTAATTTTTTGGTATTGGAGGGTTATTCTGTTTCCCGCTCGGTTGGTTGTTGTTCTTCTAGCCTATACTCCTTACAATTCTTTTATGGACTAGAATCATTTTAACAGTTAAACCTTTGATTTTCCTTTCGCGTTTTCTTTTACTTCATTGCGTAATACTATCATTTACCCTCTGGAATTCATTAAGATATCCCAACCCTTGCTACGCGGGTTGGTGTCTTAGACTTGTCATTTGTTGGAACTCCGTAGGGAATTTATAACTTTACACTTTGTATGTTCATGGAAATGTTAACCCTCTGTGGGGAGTTCGAAAACTTACACTCTTTGCAATTATAATTAGCAGTGTTAAACCCTTTGTGTGAATTTTGTATTTACTCTCTGTGTAAATAAATATAAATATTAATGCCTATGTGTGCAATTCATGTTCACCTTCTGTGTAAATAAATAGTCGTAATTAATCTCTCTGTGTGAAATTGTTTTTGCCTTCCTGTAAATAAATATCCATATTAATCCCTCTATGTGAAATTTCTATTTACCTCTTGTTTAAATAATAGCGAAGTAATCAATATTTTATTTGTTGAAATCCACTTGCTTGCACCCTCTTGTTGTAAAACAACTCTGTCAAGAAGGTTTGTCCCATGGCCCCTTCAACAGTATCCTTCATTCAATTCAGAGTTATGAGGTTAAATATTTTGCGTAAGGGCTTGCCTATATCAACCGTTTTGTGCTAGTAAACGAGAGGGTAATTTTTTTGATCAACAGTTGATTCAAAAGTCGTAGGGTTCACCTCATTTTTGCATCATTAGATTTTTAACCTATGATTCTGATTCTTACTGTATGTTACTATGCAATCAGACTTTAGGATATTTACCATTCTGTAATTGTTATTTATATTTTAAAGATCTATTGTGTTTAAACATAGGTCACATCTTATGCACCTATTTAGAATTTAAGGGTCTAAAGTGAATATACACAGGTCACATCTTATGCACCTCTTTAGAATTTAAAGGTCTAAAGTGAATATACACAGGTCACAACTCTTATGTGCTTCTTATGAACATGTGAACACACACAGGATGCATCTTATGTGCCTCTTTAGATTTTAAAGTTTTAAATGTGAATATACACAGGGATTCACAGAAATATAAATGTGTCCTTCTTGTTGATTAATCTATGCACAGTCTAATTCGATGCTATTTATATATTGTTGCCTCTCTTTGTTTGATAAGTGAAAATTATATGCACAGATAAATGAAATTAATGATGGGGCTCTTTTTTGTTTTATGAGGGTACCCATTAGTAGGTTTTTGGTCCACTCCTCATCCTCATAAATCATGGCCATGTTTTTGCACAAGAATAGGTGGTGATCTAGTTATCCGTTGAACTCAATCTAAGTAATGACTTTGATTGTTCTTAATGTTTAATTTCCATAGAATTAAAATGCTATCATAGTTTACTAAACCCTCTTTCTCTTTTTGCAGGTTGTGCCAATTGAGGTAATCGGATAAAGAAAAACCTTTTTCTTGAAAGGTGTTCAAGTTCTGATTTATGCATGCATTACTTCAGTTACATACATATTTTATGCATGCTTCTTAGATTATGTTTACAATACAAGTGGTAATGGAGTATTTGGCCTATGATACTCCAATTGTAATATTTGAACCATGATCGATTGAATACAAGGGTAGTTTTGAAAATACTCTGAACAAGGTTCATTTGAATATGACAACTACTTTTGCAATACATTTGTAGTCTACTGAATCACTATATTTCTTTGGTGATAGATAATATAAAGAATACATATGGATTTTTATTCGCTCTTTCTATTCTCTATGGTATTTTGTATGTACATATTTAAATTGAAATTCGATGTAATCCAGTGGTAAATAGGAACATAACAAATCATCCTATCATTTCTTTATGCATGAGCACATATATATTTATATCTATGTAATTAATTATACATGTACAACGATATTCAATGGCTAATAGGAGCATAAAATATTCTGCCATTTCTTTATGTCTGAGAACATCTCTCTCTCTCTCTATATATATATATATATATATACCATCATCACATTTCAATTAAACAATATAGTATCAGTCCACTATAATAAGCCATCATATTCCTAACAATTAATAATCAAAAGAAAATAATTTCCAAGGAATACAAGTCAAGATACATATCTGAAACCTGATGCTAGAATCAAAATGGAACAACCACGTTCCACCCAACCATAGAACAAAACAACCAAGTTCACTTTCCTTGTTCACCCCCTACCTGATCATAAGTCCTTAAGGGCAAGTTGAATGATCCTCCTTAGCTACAGCCACTATCCACAGATCATAAATTACTTTTCCTCACACTAACTGTGCTCATAACAAAAAAATCATTTATTTTCTCCAACATACTAAGCAACATCATGCCTTCTCTACATGTTGTTTTTATATGCATCTTGTGCCTAGGTCTTTCCTTCCCTCCTTGGGAAATTCACATCTTTACAAATCCTTGATTTTTAGGGGCTGATATTGATCAAATTCCACATTTCCCACTTGTAAAAATCAACCTTGAGGTAACTCAAACCTGTTCCCCACTCATGGAGTCATGGTCTGCTATTTTTAACCTGGTTGTTTGATTTTTCTTCCGACATTTAATTTATAAAAAGTTTGTCTTTCACATGTGTCAAAATAAAATAGATTAGTTGGGCAGACAAATATTTTCCCAATAGTCATCAAATAATTAATTACAATAATAAAAATTCCAAATTCAGATTTTCCATAAATAACAAATAATTTCCAAATCCGAATTTTCCAAAAACATAAATTTATTCCAAAGTTCACCTAGAATTTAATATTCTAATATTTGAGGTTATTAGATCCTCTCCCCCTTAAGTACAACATTGTCCTCAATGTTCATTCCTTTCTCGAAAAAGGGTTGGATAATATTTACGCAACTCTTCCTCCAATTCCCAAGTGGCCTCCTCAGGGATAAAGTGCTTCCATTGAACGTTTATGTGGGAGATGGCTTTGTTCCATAGTATTGTTTCTTTCCTATCTAGAATGCGCAGAGGTTCCTCTTGGAACTCGACTTCTGGTTCCACCTGCACCATGTTCCAATCAATGATGTGAGTAGGATCATGAATATACTTTTTTAAAAAGGAAATATGAAAAACATTATGAACTTTTAAGTTTGCATGAAGTGCTAGTTGATATGCCACAGGTCCGATTCGAGTTAAAATATCGAAGGGGCCACAAAACCTATGAAACAACTTTGAACAATTTCCTATCTTTAGAGAGATCCTCCTTTCTTTGAATTTCAGATATACATAGTCCCAAATTTGAAATTCCCGGTGTCTCCTTTTTAAATTTGTGTATATTTCCAGTCAGTCTTGGGCCTCTTTTAAATTATGTTGTACACTTTTTTCTATTTTCTTCATTTCCTGGAGCATTTTCGGTCCCATCATAATCCTTTCAACTAGATTATCCAAGCTAATTGGGGTTGTGCATTTCCTTCCGTATAATTCTTCGAAGGGACTCATCTTGGTTGATGTTTGATAGCCATTGTTCCAAGAAAATTCAACTAAGTGTAGGTACTCCTCCCACTTACTTGGTTTCATTCTCACGTACATTCATAATATATATTCCACAATCAGATTCGTTTGTTCCATTTTCCCATCCATTCAAGGATGGTAGATTTTGTTGAAATTCAGGTTAGTATCCAATCCTCCAAACAATTCCTTCGAAAACTTTGATGAAAATTTGACATCTCTATCAGAGATCACCATCTTAGGAATTCCATGAAATCTAAATATTTCTTTCATAAAAAATTCAGAAATATTAATTTCTTTATAAGTGTATTTGATGCAGGAGCATCACTCCACATCATCAAGTGTCAGTGAGCTAGCATCACATCAATGCACACTCATGAAGAAGAGAGGCACCAGTCATCTCAATTTTAAAATTTGAAAATGTATTTAACGATTGTAAGGCTGGTAGAGCCAAAGTCATGCTTGTACGCAAGCTATCATTAGATGGCCTTTTAATGTTTTGTAAAGCTGATATCTAGATCCAATTTCAGACTAGACAACCATTTATTGAAATTAATGAGAGTTGGTGAGGATGGAGGGAAGCGCTTGAGGAGCCCCCTTTTGTAAAAATATTTTTTTTTGTTTTTCAGTTAGGCAGAGAAGAATAGAGAGAATAGGGAGACAAGAGGAAGTCGTGACTCTGTTGCAGTTCGAGATCACATTGTAAAGAGGCATTTCATATTAATACAATCAGAGAAGTTTTTCCTGCATGTTATTATGTCTATGTTGATAAATGTCTTTTTTGTTTATGATATGTTGTAGATGTATGTTAGATGTGCATTTGCAGGGATAGATAGATTTTTCTATCTACAGGTTTACTGATTTCACGTCTGGTTCTTTGAGGCTTCATGCAAGAGGTTTCATGATAGAACACTATGGGTTCTGTAAGCCAGTTCATAGAATGCACTTCTGAATTCTGTGGAATTTGGACAGATTTGTGCCAAGAGGGCGCACCAGAGGAAGTCTTAAACTTGAGAGGAGAAACCTCAAGGTTGTTGAACACCTTGGAGGTGAGACTTTGTAGAGGAAGGCACAAAGAAGATAGAATCATTGAAGATTATGTAGACCTCTTCCAGGAGGGCATCGAGCGTGTGCATAGAGTGCACCAGGAAAATCTATTTCGAGTTCTTAGAGAAGGAAATGTCAAGGAAGTACCTCCCATAGAGTTGTTGAACACTCTGTTGGTATAGTGAAGGTTTGCTAGATCATGAGTCACCAGGAGGGCACTTATCCTCCCTTGAGGAGAGAATAAATATAGAGTTATTGAAGACTCTTCTTGGAAGAATAGTGCCTTGGTGCACAAGGTTTGCAAAAGCTAAGGAGGTCGAGCGTGAGGCTCCCAAGAAGGTGAAAAAATTTTCCTTTGAAGGAAAAGACGAGGGCCAAGTCCCTTAGAGACTGAGAGAATTCGAGAAGCTCAGGACTAATAGCGCAAATACGTGTAAGGACCCTACAAGGAGTGTAGAGGTCGAGAAACACTTCAAGGTTTCAAAAGTTGACAAAGCTTAGAAAGGATAGCATTTTTAGAATGCATACAAGACCCAAAGTATTAGGGCTCGCAAGAGAAATTTGAAGGTTGAAACCTTCGACACTTAGAAAATGTTCCAGGATAAGGAAGGAGCGAAAGATGAGAAGGGAGAGCACAACTGCCATTGATTCAGGCACTGAAGATGAGATCCAGATCATTCAAACCAGATCCAGACACCCAGGAGAAACAAGCGCAAGAGAATAGATCTGAGCCGTCATATCTGGAGGGGTGGATCAACATCCATTGATCTCAAGGAAAGGTTTGCATGGGTTAAGTTTTTGGTATTTCGAATACCGAGAAATGAAAGAGGAGAGCCTTTCGACTCTCATGCCAAGAATCATGAAAGGGAGGTTTGCGATTATATCCTGACCGTCGATCAGGACGAGATCTGGACCGTTGCAGTCTATGACCAGACGATAGGAGAAGAGCACATAGGAGAATAGATATGGACCATCAGATCAAGCGTAGAGGATCGATATCTGTTGTATCCATAGGAAGATGCATGGGTTTTAATCCCTAGGAGTCCACACAGAAGAGTGGAATGAACGACATAAAAATTTGAGGGAGAAGTGTCTATTTTCCGTGAGCCGTCGTATCCAGAAAAGGTGCACGAGGTTTAAACCTTGTAACAATAGAAGGAGGAGGACTCGTCAAGTCCTGAAAAAATTGGGACTGTCCATCTCAGAGGAAGTGTGTCAAGAGATCCAAATTTCGAGGATTTGTTCATTGAGAGTTTGAGAGTGAAGACTCCCCCAATTTCTCTAAAAGGGAAGTCTCGAAAGGATCAAAACTGTCCAATTTGGAGGACCCGTGGTAGAGATATGGAAGTGAAGAGCCCATCAAAATATTGAAAGATAGAAATTTGTGATTAAATCTTGGTCATCGATCTATTGGAGGACCTAGACCATAGATCCAGGTCATCGAAATTCAAAGTCAGGAATTCGAAAGGGAAGGAGGAACATTGCTTTGCATTTTCCTGAGTCATGAAAGATGAAGGAATCAATATTGGGACTTGAGCCCTAGATGGAGGTCACATTGTTAGTAAAAGGAAGAGGGCTAGCTCTTAGCTAGAGCCCTAATCGATATTCAAAATTTGGGTATTGGAGAAGTGAGAGATTGGATTTGCATTGCGATTCCCCGAATTGCGAAAACTGAAGTGCTCGGAGGAGATAGATCCTGTTAAGCTTGTGGTCACAGGGTAGAGGTCACATGGAGGGGAAGCTCATGCCTGGTGCTTGATTGCATGGGGCAGATTTCAAAAGGACTCATGGTCAAATGAAGTGGATATTGCAGCAGGGAATCAAAGAGCCATTTTGTCTCATCAGAAGAAGAACAATCCTTAGACTGGGAGGTTAGCGGACCCTGCCGAGGTAGAGGTAGGATGTATGCATCATTGTGGTATTAGATCCACTTTCTCTCTATATATTTCAGGCAGTGGGAGGCAGAGTAAATAAGAGACAGTTCGATACCATCAGGTGGTATTAGGAACTAAAGGAAGACAAAGTGTTGATGCTCTGTGTGAAAATATTGTTGTAGGACATAGTGAGAAATGGTACAGTTGGGTGGATTGTAGGATATGCTGGAAGTTCTCTCAGTAACATAGTGATAGTAGAATACTTGCTAGGAGGGTAGGTAGGAGGATGAATATGGCTACTGAAATCCATAGGAATGGTCAAGAAAAGGACCACCAATAGAAGGAAAAATCTGAAATGGAAAAAGAACTCACTGAGGTGAGGGCGATATTGAAACAGATTGCATTGAAGATGCAGTAGGATGAAAGAACACATTGGGTATACGAATGGCCCATCAGGAAGAAGGTGAAATGGTCGATTGAGATATTTTTGGCCAGAGGACAACAACAGTTGTTGAGAAGGTGGTTGAGGTAAGCTGAAAACCTCTGATACATAGAGGAAGTGGTTCATGTGTGTGAACCAGAAGCTCGGAGAAATATCAATGATGATGAGGAGAAGAGATCAATGGAAGATATGGTGAACTTACAGGAAGGCATTAAATAAATTTCAGATTTCCATATGGGCAGGGCAAAAATCCCATATTTCCAGGTGAGCAAGGGAGAGAACATGTGACTGCCTAAAAATATCATGAACTCAGGGATGAGTTTGGATCAGCGAGAGGAGCTGATAGAGAAGATGAGATTAGAGTGGAGTTCATATAAGTAAGTATAGTTGATAGAGAAGGAAGATTAGAAGAGCATTCTGATGATTGGAGGGATATAGGTATTCTTTCCATATAGCCTAGTTCAGGACAACATGTGTGTTGCCAATGCATCAATAGTAGAAAGACAGCCACCGATGACTGTCACGACAAAGGAGCACATGTTAGAATATTCCTAAGGAGAAGAAGAGGAGAACACAATTAAGATGCCCACTCAATGGGAGAAGGCGTTACAGATGTTAGAGGACTAGTTGAACCATCTAGAACTAGTAAATGACTGCCATGAGAAGACAATCATGCAAATATTAGCAGAGGATAATTCAGAGGAATTGCTTAGGAATTTTAGCCAGGGAGTTGAACAAATGATGACTGTAGTGTTGAAGCATGAAACAGAAGATGAAGCAGAATTACAGTCTAGGAAGCAGTTGGAGGAAGTTGGATATATGCCAGTAGGAGAGCTAACAGTCAAGCTATCATAAGAGGAAGCTGAGAAGAGACTTAGTGAAGGGACTGCAGTGATGAAGTCTATAGTAGGGTGGCCACTTAGTTTCACAAGGGGAGAGAAAGACAGCAGGGGAGATCGAGTTTATCGACCCGTTGACAGAAAGGGAGTGCAGCAGGGAATACTTCATGAGGAGATCCAACCACTGGAATAGATGGATGAAGTAATTGAAGAAATCAGGGTGCTGATGTTGAAGTCATCACTAGAAGCTGTCAATAAGGAGAAGATGGATAGAAAATATCCTGGAAGAGCAGTAGGGAAGAAACAACAACAACAAGGAAATGAAGCAGGACAACTCCAAATAATAGTTTGGGTTTTGGGTGGATTTCAACAGAGCTTGGAATCTCATGAGCAGGAGCTCATGTTGGCCCTTGACCAAGTTTTGAAGAGTACTTGGTCATATTTGACCAGTTTTGGGACTGCGACAACTTGCCAAGGAAGAAGCACAACGCGAAGCATAAAATAAGGAAGTAAGACCTATTTTGAGATCCATTTTAGGGTTTTGGGTTGATGTAATGGGAAAGGGATGTTGGCCCGTTGGTTTAACCACATTTAGGCCCATTTTATAATCTATAAATAGGCAATATAGATAGTAAGATAGAGGAGATAGTAATGTAATACATCTGCATGGTGTATAAATGAAATCTTAGTGCTAGTATTTGGATCTGTGTGATCGGATGTATCTTAGAGAGCTCTATGCACGAGATCAGAGAGCTAAGTGAAGATTGTTATAGTTGGATGTTGAGGAGCAAGGAAGAAGGATCTAGCGAGCTACACAGATATTCTATTCTATGTGAAGTAGGGATCATTGAAGCTTTGTGTTGTAACTACTTGACCAAGATAATATAAAGAAGACTTTGTGGATGTAGCCCTAGGGTGGGGGTGAACCACGGTAGCTGTGTGTATGGTGCTATGTTCTTTGTTCTTATGTGTTTATATCTCTCTTGGTTAAGTTCTTGATGTGATTGAGTAGATCTAGTTATGCTCTGTGTTGATGATATATGAATGAATGTTAGATCTGATACATAAGATGCTTAGTGCTTGATCTATTGAATCTAACCTATATTTCTGGGGCTAAGTATTGAATCACCCTTAGTATAAGTATTCACTGTGATGCCCTGTGCTTTCGAAGAAGTGTATTAATGATTGAATGTTAAGGAATATCTAATGCTAAGTGCATTGTAAGAAAGATAATCACAGATCGGTGTCCCAGCTAAGCTTGCAGACACCCGAGTCTTGCAACCACCCCTGCCTCTATCTTGGGTGAGACTTCATCTGCTTCATAGGTGTTTCCGAAAGGGCCAATAGCTAGGGTTTTGTTGGTGCACTCTTGAGCATTGAACCCTGGGTCTACCCCTATTCCAACAAATGGTTCCATTGTCGGGATTGGAACTGTGATTGTTGGGAACTAAAGAAGAAGAAGATTTGTGTAAAATAAGCTCTGTGCGTAGATCTGTTGCCCTAGTGCGCAATGTTTTGTTTGACCTATGAATCTTTGTGCCAAGAAAGAGGTTAGATGTAAAGAGAAATAGGTCAGATATGAAGAAAGAGAGGTCATATCTGAAGAAAATACATCAGATCTGCGAAGAAAGAGGTCAAATCTGCAAGAAAAAGGTAAGATCTGTGAACTCTATGCCCCGATAAAGGTAAGAATAGTTAAAAGTCTTAGATCTGGAAGCTTTGTACTTTGTAGAAGTCATATAAGTGAATTTTTTGTTTCTAGAGAATGGATTTAGGTATTTTTGAAAGATTCCATCCTAGCTTGAAAACTAGGGCATTGTTAGATGAAATAAAGTTTGATATGAATAGATCTGATAAGTATAGTGATAGATATGTTATACCTATGCATAGAAATAATGTCTGGACTAACAAGTGGATTTAGGATGCTAGAAATTTTTGTTTGTATGCTAGCTACCATGATCATGGTGCGCATTACAGAAGAAGTTGGGGATCATTTAAGAGAAAGATAGGATTAACCCTTTGTTAAAGTTGCAGAAGACTGGGACATATTGCTAAGGAATGCCCTGGTAGGAGATCTAGTTTCCTTTGTTGTAAGGCTATGAAACATGAAGTATTGGATTGCCCTAGAATGATTATTTGGCTTGAGAAGATAAATATGGAACAAGAAAACCCTGAGGCAGATCAAGAGACCAAGATTATAGCAGAAACCCAGAAATAATTAGAAAATATATTACTATAGATGAAAGATACCTTGAATGACCATCGACATGTTAGGTTATCAGAGATCTTCAAAGAAAAGGAGCAAATTGAATCAAGAATAGGGGACTTTGACATTGATTGTACTCTTGATGAAGAAACACAAGTAAACATTATTCCAGAAAGAACTTGGGAAGCTATAGGAAATCCTGTCATGACCCCTTCCTTAGGAGGAACAAGTTTCTTCAAAGGAAAGTTAGTAAAACTATGTGGAAGGATCGCCCAGATACCTATGACTGTCAATGGAACTTCGACAGAGGAAGACTTTGAGATTATTAAATTTGTTGAAGACAACACCTCGATTACCATTCTCATAAGGAAACCCTGGATTGACAGAGAACAGGCCAGATGAAGGGAAGAAGAAAAAGTTTTGGAACAGAAGAAACAAGAATTAAAAGACTTTATGACCAAAAGGATCATGCACTTGATTGAAAAACAGAAGAGCAGATCACATATATTTAATATTACTACCTCCGATGACAAAGATAAGAGAACACTTGAGGATCCACAGAAGATCAAGTTACCTATTGTTGATACAGAAGAGGTATTATCAAGGAACCCTAGGAAATATTTTCCATAGCGCGAAGTAACTAAGGCCATAAAAGATAAACATTAGAATGGTAAAAGCATTACTGAGCTGAACCTCACCGGGAAGAAGGCTAGGAAGTTAAGAAAGAAAAGGGCTAATACTGTAAGGTTATAAGAGGTTCTAGAGGACACTTTGCAGTAAGAAGAGTTGTAGAATTGGAGCTTCGCCAAGATATCAGAACAATGACATAGAGTACTTCGCCATGACGAAGCAATATAGCTGTTGGAACCGATATACCCGTTCGACCACCGCTCCGAATGAATCAAAAAGAAGTTATGGGTTACCATTAGACTTTTGGACCTCACCTTCACAGATAGATCAATGTTCATGGAAGTTTCATATCCACTGCAAGCAGTCTGTTGCAGAGTTACTTACTTATTCTGTCGTACCATGCCCGGAAGACACTTTTGCCAAATGAGAACTTGAGCTGACAAAACAACCGCATTGTGAAACAGTGATTACTCCAGCTCTACTCTCTACCTGATTATGGTATCGACATTCCATTGAGAACCTAAGACAGTGATCCTGAGTTTACATGTTCGACAAGCTTAGCGCAGCAGAAGAATCAGTGAGAGAATTAATTTCTATTTTAAGGATAGAAAGAGTCATGTCAGAAAGAGGAATATCCACCAGAGTCCAAGCCTCATCGTCGAGAGGAGTGATAGCCTCCCCATCGACTACTCAAGCTGGAACATCCCGAGCTGATGTAGAGGCGAGAACTAAACATAGACATGATGAAGCCAACATGAGGATGGTGCCAACCATTCTACCTGCTTACATTCCCCATTTAAGTGGTGAGATTAACAGGGATAGTGTCCCTCGAGAATTTGAATACACCCTAATCACTGCATATCTACCCAAAGGAGTTCGAACCTATCACGTAGATCAAGAAAAGGTTACAATGTTGAAGTGTTGTGACTTCAACCTAGGAGACCATAAATCCTACAACATGCTTGCACCATCTAAGTACTTAACAAAGACTAAGGGCTACAATCCGAAGATCATCCCTCAACAATGGATGATGAACCTTGCACAGACTACTCTTCTCAACATCATGAAAATACCGCACTTCGGTAGACATCAGGAGGCGACTGCATGTGTGAAATTGTTGCTAGCAAGTTACCATGGAGGATACCTATGGTTGAACCATTGTATAACTGTTGATATGGCGCTGATCAACAGGATTACCAGGCTTAGGATGCAAGGCCCTGATCCCCATGAGTACTACCATGGGAAGACCGCAGACCACGTGCTTTCATAGAATATTAAAGAGGTGTATGGTAATGTTAACAAAGGCACGTGAGGTTACAAGGTAGCCTCTAACGAGAGTGGTGCAGTGCGCCTCGCATGTCAGCTGATAGCAGGGAAGATGGTCCATAAGAATAGACCTACACAAGTATTAGGATTCATAGTGGACCTCGTTGGAAAATGCGCAGAAGGACTCCAGATGAATTAGGCAAAGTATTTTGTCAATCAGCTAGAGATTGACTCTAGAGAAGCCCAGGACCAGGGGCATGAATTCCATTTCAGCTGGTTGTTGATATTGATCGCCTTTGTTGCATGGGAGCTACCATAAGGTGCAACTTTCCCAGACCTCACCCCATTCGAACAGTTAGCTGTGAAGTTCAGTACCTTGTGGTACTCGATGAACATGAGCAAGCCGTGGCAGTCAAATGCCATTTTTCACAGATACTATAACCAACTGAAAGCAGTTATAGGGGGTGAACCTCGCATAACCCTGAACACTTTACAAAGGTTCCAAACTTTGATAAAGTTCATCACAGACCACCACTTCATCTACCAAACTCCATGTGCTGATGAAGACTAGGAACAACTCCATTCCTATTATAAGCTAACTGAAGAAGACCTAGAGGAAATCACCAAGGAATCATCGACGGACCTCCTTGTTCTAGCAGATCCAATAGACATTTCAGATATTGACAGCCCAGAAGCTGCGCAGGACACACCTGGGCCCCGTAAGATAAAAAATACAATGAAGACAAAGGAAATAAAGAATCCTGAAGAGGTTCAGGATTTAGATAGCTACTCTGCAAAGACAACTTCCTTCACACCCGATCAAGAAGGTAACAACGAAGACTTAGTAGAAGTTGAGCAACAACCAGAAGATGAAGTCGAAGTTCCAAAGAAGAGAAAAGGATCACCTTTGAATTCTTCCTCTAAGAATAAAGCAAAAGTGACTGTGACCAAGATGAAGACCACGCTCAACCCCGATGACTTCATCTTTCTCCTTGCAACTTTGAATGAAGCCATAAAATAATAACAGAAAAGAAGGAGGCCAAGAAATAGATGATGTATGAAATAATCGAAGTCGAGCTCCAAGGATTACAACGATACCTCTAGTCTAACCACACAGCCTCCACTGCACCTATGCTAGAAGGAACACCCAAAGCAGGAGACAAGTCAGTTCAACTTCGCAGGATTGTCGACCTAGTCGAAGTACACCTTCGGAAAGAAGAATAAGTAGCAATGCAGGCCACCCAGGCCCTAAAGTATGCACACAAGGAAATCATAGAGAAATAACAAGCTACACAACAAGAGAAGGAAGCCATCCAAGAGAAGTATGATAAAGAAAGTGAAAAGATCTATAAAGAAGAGGAGTAGCTACTTGCAAAGAAGATCGGGTTCGAAGAAGCAGTCAACAAAGAATTTCTCTTTGTGACTGGCTTAGAACAGAAGGCAGAAGAACCCATAGAACGCCAAGTAATGAAGCCTGTTGAAGTCATTCATCAACTGCAACAAAGAGTAGTAGAACTAGAGCTCCAAGCTATACCAAGTACTCCACAAGAAGAACGTGACCAATGGGAAATGAATGCTCAAAGTACAGTAGAAAGGATTAAGGCCTTCACTGAAGAATGTAAGAAATTAAGTAGTAGAAGTGTGCAAATACATGAGAACCTATCTGAGAACCCTGAATTACATAAACTGGAGTCGCAACTCCAGGAGGAAAAGCAACAGGCAGATAGACATTAGATCCAGTTGAAGGCCCTACCAACCATAGAGAAAATGAAGCGATCCCACGAGAAACGTGTCACACAGCAGCAAATCCACATGATCCAGAGCAAGGACATGGATGTAACACAACAACTTCAACCTTTGCAGTATAAGGCATGTCAACTATTCTTAGAGATTGAAAACCAAGGGACAGAGCTACAACAGGTTGTGATTATAGCAGAGCAGCTTTTAGAAGGACCAGTTCATAACACACTCATTTAGGAGTTTGTCGAGCAAGAAGCAGTAGAAAAGAAACAGGTTGAAGTAACTCGAGAAAATCTTGAGGCCTTCAAGGTAGAGTTACCCAGAGAAGGGTGACTCAGGATGAGTCACAGGTGAGTGTTGGGGGCCTGTTGGCCCTTGACTAAGTTTTGAAGAGTGCTTGGTCATATTTGACCACTTTTGGGACTACGACAGCTTGCCAAGGAAGAAGCGCAACGCGAAGGAGAAAATAAGGAAGAAAGACCTATTTTGAGATCCATTTTAGGGTTTTGGTTTGATTTAACGGGAAATGAATGTCTGTCCATGGGTTTACCCACGTTTAGGCCCATTTTGTAATCTATAAATAGGAAATATAGATACTAAGATAGAGGATATAGTAATGTAATACATCTGTGTGGTGTATGCATGAAATCTTAGTGCTATTATTTGGATCTGTGTGATTATATGCCTCATATAGAGCTCTATGCATTAGATCGGAGAGATAAGTGTAGATTGTTATAGTTGGATTTTGAGGAGAAAGGAATAAAGATCTAGCAAGCTGCGCAGATCTTATGTCCTGTGCAAAGCAAGGATCGTTGAAACTCTGTGTTGTCACTACTTGACCAAGAAAATATAAATAATACTTTGTGGACATAGCCCCAGGGTGGGGGTGAACCATGATAACTATGTGTATGGTGCTATGTTTGTTCTTATGTGTTTATCTCTCTCTTGGTTAAGTGCTTGATGTGATTGAGTAGATCTAGTTATGCTCTGTGTTGATGATAATTGAATGAATGTTATATATGATACATAAGATGCTTAGTGCTTGATCTATTGAATCTAACCTATATTTCTGGGGCTAAGTACTGAATCGCCCTTAGTATAAGTATTCACTACGACGCTCTGTGTTTTCTGCTAAGTGTATTAATAATTGAATGTTAAGGAATAGCTAATGCTAAGTGTGTTTTAAGCAAGATTATCACAAATCGATGTCCCAACTAAGGTTGCAGACACCTAAGTCTTGCAACCACCCCTGCCCTTACCTTGGGTGAGACTTCATCTGCTTCACAGGTGTTGCCGAAAGGGACGGAAGTTAGGGATTTTTTGGTGTGCTCTTGAGCGTTGAACCCTGGGTCTGCCCCTGTTCCAACAACTCATGATTTTTCTGGCTGAGGAGTATGATGCAGGAGCATCACTCCACATCATCGAGCACTAACCAGCTAGAAACACATAAAAGTGCACTCATGAAGAAGAGAGGCACCGACCCTCTCAATTTTAAAATTTTAAAATGTATTTAATGATTCTAAGGTTGGTAGAGCCAAGGCCATGCTTGTACACAAGTTGTAGTTACATGGCCTTTTAATGTTTTGTAAGGATGAGATCTAGATCCGATTTCAGACTAGACAACCATTGATTGAAATTAATGAGAGTTGGTGAGGATGGAGGGAAGCACTCGAGGATCCCCATTTTGTAAAAATATATTCTTTATTTTTCAGTTAGGCAGAGAACAACATAGAGAATAGGGAGAAGAGAGGAATTCGTGACTCTGTTGTAGTCTGAGCTCACCTTGTAAAGAGGCATTTCATATTAATACAATCAGAGCAGTTTTTCCTGCATGTTATTCTGTGGATGTTGATGAATGTCTTTATGTGTTTATGATATATTGTAGATGTATGTTAGATGTGCATTTGCAGGGATAGATAGATTTTTATATCTACAAGTTTATTGATTTCACGTCTGGTTCTTTGAGGCTTCATGCAAGAGGTTGCTTGACACAACACTACGGGTTCTATAAGCTAGTGCATATAATGCACTTGTAAATTATGTGGAATTTGGATAGATTCATGCCAAGAGGGTGCAACAGATGAATTCTTAAATGCGAGGGGAGAGACCTCAAGGTTTTTGAACACCTAGGAGGTGATACTGTGCAGAGGAAGGCATAGAGAAGACAAAATCATTGAAGGTTTTGTAGAGATCTGCTAGGAGGGCATCGAGCACATGCATAGAGTTCACCAGGGAACTCTATTTTGAGTTCTTAGAGAAGGAAATGTCAATCAAGGACCTCCCACAGAGTTGTTGATCACTCTATTGGTACAACGAAGGTGTTCTAGAGAATAAATCACCAGGAGGGAACTTATACTCCCTTGAGGGGAGAAGAGAGACAACGTTACTGAAGACTCTGCTTGGAAGAACAGTGCCTTGGTGCACAAGGTTCACAAAAGCTCAGGGGTCGAGCATGAGGCTCCCAAGAAGGCGCAAAATTTCCCCTTCAAAGGAAAATATGAGGGCCCAGTCCCTTAGAGACTGACCGAATTCGAGAAGTTCAGGACGAATAGCGCAAATGTGTGTAAGGACCATGCAAGGAGTGCAAAGGTCAAGAAACCCTTCGAGGTTTCAGAAGTTGACAAAGCTCAGAAAGGATAGCATTTTTAGAATTCATATGAGACCCAAAGTCTCAGGGCTCGCAGGAGAAATTCAAAGTTTGAAACCTTTGACACTTAGAAAATATTCCAAGATAAGGAAGGAGTGAAATATGAAAAGGGAGAGAACAACTATCGTTGATTTGGGAACTGAAGACGAGATCTGGACCGTTCAAACCACGTCCAGACACCTAAGAGAAATGAGCGCAAGAGAATAGATCTGAGCTGTGAGATTTGGAGGCGTGGATCAACATCCATTGATATCAAGGCAAGGTGCACATGGGTTAAGTTTTCATCATTTCGAATACTAGGAAACAAAAGAGGAGAGTATTTTGACTCTCATGCCAAGAATCGCGAAATGAAGGTTTTTGATTAGATCATGACCATCGATCAGGACGAGATATGGACCGTTGGAGTCTATGACCAGACGGTAGGAGAATAGCACATGGGAGAATAGATCTGGACCATCAAATCAATCATAAAGGATCGATAGTCATTGGATCTAGAAGACGGTGCATGGGGTTTAATCCCTGGGAGGCCACATAGAAGAGTGGAATGGACAACATAAAACTTTGAGGGAGAAGTGTCGATTTTTTGTGGGTCGTCGGATCCAGAAAAGGTGACTGAGGTTTAAACCTCGTAACAACAAAAGGAGGAGGACTCGTCAAGTCCCAAAAACATCGATACCATCCATCTTAGAGGATGCGTGTGAAGAGATCCACATTTCAAGGATTTGTTCATCGGGAGTTTGAGAGTGAAGACTGCCCCAATTTCCCGAAAAGGGAAGTCTCAGAGATCTAGAAGTCACTGGACATTGGCCATCAAGGTTTTGGAGGTAAAGACCCCGTAAAATACCAAAATACAGAAATTCAGGATTAAATCTTGGTCGTCGATTAATTGGAGGACCTGGACTGTAGATCCAGGTCATCGAAATTCAGAGTCGGGAACTCGAAAGTGAAGGAGGAACATTGCTTTGCAGTTTTGTGAGTCGTGAAAGCCGAAGGAATCAGTGCTGGGACTTCATCCCTAGCCGAAGGTGACATTGTGAGTAAAAGGAAGAGGGCTAGCGCTTAGCTAGAGCCCTAATTGGGATTCAGAAGTCAGGGATTGGAGAAGTGAAAGATTGGGGTCGCATCGCAATTCCCCAAATCACGAAAGTTGAAGTGCTCGGAGGAGCTAGAACCTGTTAAGCTTGTGGTCACGGGGTAGAGGTCACATGGAGGTGAAGCTCATGCCTGGTGCTTGTTTTCATGGGGCAGAGTTCAGAAGGACCTGTGGTCAAATGAAGTGGAGATTCTAGTAGGGAATCAAAGAGCCATTTCAACTCATCAGAAGAAGAACGATCCTGATATCGGCCCCTGGGAGGTCAGCGAACCCTGCCAAGGCAGAGGTAGGGGGTCTGTATCAAGATTTCATAGGTATAAAATATGCATATTTGCTAAGTTTATCAATCACTACCATAATCGATTCATTTTTCTTTATAATGAGATAATCTCTCCCCATTCTGGAATAGGTAGAGGCTTGTAATATCCCTGAGGCCGAACCTAATTGAAAATGTAAATACAAATGTACATAAGCTGTTGAGATGATTTGATATCATTTTGGTGTGCACATTTCATGGCATAGTGCGTGCACGTACTGTGTAAGAAAATGAAGAAGTGTGCACATTCTAGGATACCGCACGCACAATCTTAAGTGTGTGCGATGTAGAGGCTAGGAAGCCTTGTGTATATGATATGTTTTATAGGCTGGTGAGCTAGTACTATAAGCTAGGATGCTTATATTTTGATTAGGCCGGAGAGCTTAGATGTTAAAGGCTAGTGTGCCTATTTTTGTACATATCTCATATTTAATATAAGATGCATCGCTGCGCTGACCAACCACGATAAAATATATGGGGAACTAAACTCCACTAGTTAGGGAAAGGGAAGGGGCTAAGTTAAGGAATATTATATTAATATTTCTTAAATCATAAAGTATGGATAATTATGTTATCCTAAGTTCTAGGTTGGGGCTAAGTGTACCAAAGTAGCTTCCAACATGACAAGTGTCAAGCTGGGGGCATGCATACATATTGTTGGACTTAGTTCATTTCAGGTATCTCCATCAGGGGGACCATGATCTTTCCCTTATTCATCCATCACAGAGATAGATAGTCAATCATCTAGGAGGAGGGAAGCGATGGGGTTATCATTTTGTATCTTCATGACTTTAGCTGAACCAATATCCAGAGCCTTCTATTGGGTAACTGTTAGCTTGGGAGCGGGATTGAAGAAGCAAGTTTTCAGGCCCATGGGATATTGAAGAAGTGGGTTGTCAGGCCCATGGGATATTGAAGAGGCGAGTTGTCAGGATCGTGAGCAATTCTTTGGGTGATAGAATTGTTGAGGATTGATTTATGAAGGTGCTGAACTATAGTTGTAGGGCTCTGAGACTTCCTATTCGGCCTGTTGCTTAAGACCTGGAAGGGAAGTGGGGCATCCGAGGGACTATTGAGCAGAGAAGGGGCACACCTCCTTGGGTGGGACAAGCATGTGGGGAATGAGGGATTGTAGGATGTTAGTTGAGTGAGCACCTGAAAAGAAGTTTTTTTTGTTGTTCATGAGCCTTTAGCCTGGTTAGGAACCCTTTACCTGGGTGGAGTTTAGTCCCAACTCGGGGGTGACTCACTATTGAGAGTGATGAATAGTGTGGTCTAAGGCTGGGAGGTTTATGGAAGGTCTGCATGCAGTTGGTGATATTCTCACAAAGATAAGTGTCAATTGTGTGATCAATTTATGTGATGCATTGTTATTCATGTGTTATTTTTATGAGTTTATCCTATGTGTGATTATAGTTGTTTGTATGCTCATGGATATTGCATGTATATGTTTACTATTTTTCAGTGTGAATCCATGCATTTACATAACATATTTGTCTATTCATGTTTTATATATATTAATCTTCCGCAAGAGTTCTGTGTGTGCATATGTTTTAATTGCATGCAATTAGAAAATGTTATGAGACATAACTTAGTAAGGATGTTAATTATGTTGTAGTACGTTTTACACAGAGAACAGATGTGTTATCAGGTGTAGCGTGGCTGACATGAATGGTCGGGGACGTTACAAATGGGTATATGAGAATGAAAGAGTGTTCAGGAGTAGCATGGCTTGGCTTGTTGAAGGTTGGGAATGTTACAAAGATGTTTTCAGATCTAAGTAAAGCATCTGAGGAGTGGCATGCCCCGACCGATGTGAGGCTAGGGATGCTACAAATTTGTATCAGAGCTTCAGTTTTCAACACTGATCCTGAATGGGCCGAGTAAGTTGAGTTGAAGAAAAATTCCACAGAGGATTTAATTCAAAGTGGTCAAATTTCAATTGTAGAGCGTCCATGGAAAAAAGTAATAGCAACTGGGCGGAACTGGGGAAAAAACCCAGTTTATGTGGATGGATTCATGAGAAAATGGAGTAATTCAGACAAGTGATGAGATATTACTGATTTAATATATGTCGTAGAAAATTTGAACCTGGAATTGGTCGAATTTGAAGTTACAATGAAGCCATGAAAGATGGAGCAGAAAAGTTAGCGTGCTGGAGCACGCAGTAAATTGTGGCGTCGCGCAAAAGAATATGGTGTGCGGGTGAATGCACTAAATTTAGAATTGTGCAAAGTGAACATGCATAATAAGGTGTGTGCAGTGTACACACACACAATACAGGCATGCAGGGAGTATGCATTATTGGCAGAGCGCATAGGAGTTTGGTTGGGGCACACACAATAAGGATATATGTTTTTGCACGATAGTTTAGTATGTGTCCGTAGAGTATTGATGCATGGTGGGGCCATATTGAACTTTGGCATGGTGCAATGCATAGAGATAAATGCATGTGGAATATCAGTGCGTGCTACAAAAGCTATGCGCAACGGGTAATAGTGCAAGAACCAAAACTGTGCACAGTAGTTATTGGCGCGCGACACAAAAGTGCATGCATGTTATTGGCGCGACAAAGAAGTGATACATTGTGGTTGTAAAGTGCATGAAGAACGATTTAATTGTGATGCTGCAACACATGGAAAATAAGGGAACGTAGATTGAAATTTCTATGTGCAAAGTTGTTTGAAGGGGGGAAAACAGTAGAAACAGTGAAGGGTAAACTATAAGACCCCGACTAGATCCATGAAGCCATAACGTTTTGCTCAAGACTTGGAATTGAGCATGTGAGAAGGTGTTGGAAATGTCTTGGATAGTGGAATATAATTATCCAACAAAAATATTGATTGGGAATTCAATGTTTTAGGAAATCAGAAGAAAGGCTTCTGATAAATTATTGAACCAAAATGGTTCATGTTTTTCATAAAATTGTTGAAACAGACAGTTTGAAAAGTTTTTTTGGATGCACATTTGGAAGAGTTAACAACAACTACATCATATCAAGATCATTTTAGAGTCCAGAGTAATGGAATAGGCACTAGGAAATTACAGCCATGAATATGAATTTAGAGGGATGAATGTCCATTTGAGCATGGAAGGAATCAACTCCAATGGACATGGTGAAGAAAGGGATGAAAACTTAAATATGGAAGAGACCATTAAAAATTTACAGAAGCATGTTCAAAGCCATTGCAATGTACCTCAAATTTACCATAAAAAATAAAAATCTATGAGGCATTGATCTCCAATTTCATCCTTACACGATTGTTGATAAAGGAAAAATCTTTATTAAAGTTATAATCTTCTTGTCGTAACTTAAGTTTGTCTCAGCCTATGGTGACATCTACAAACCTATATAATATACAGTATGTATGAATTTATACGATAAGACCTCCAAGGGTTTTAGTAATTCTCCCCTTTTGATTCCAATCCCCACCTAGACATAACTATCTATACCTCGAGACTAGCCTTAAGACTTATAGTCCTAGTCTATCTCCCTACATAAAGGAGCCTTAAGTGTTACGCACAAAACTGTTTTAAATGTCCATTTGAAAGTGAGTAATGGATTACCATATAATATATATGTATATACATGGGGTTGGATCTATTTCATATGGTTGAAGAAACTCCTTAGTGGTAAGAGCTTAGCATTATAACATGGTCCCGATTAAATATATGACTCTTATTCGTCACATGCCAATATATTTACTCAACAGTTTTTAGGTAGCGAGATCCTGAGTTGACTTTAGATTAAATAAACTTTGTCCCAACCAAATTTCCTTTGAATACATAACTAACTGTGCCAAGGTAGTTAAGGTAAATGAGTCCCCAACTCGTCAAATCTTGAAGGGACTAATTTACTTTGCGAATGTTTCAAGGTGAAATAATAGACTACTGTCAGAGGGAAATTAAGGCTCTATTTCCATCATTTAATAACAAATTAAGTACGCAAGTTTCAATACTGTTACCTGGCCCTTTGTCCAGTCCATTTCCGCCAGCTCTTCCCTTGGCACATGGATAGGCCATGCTTCGTACTGTAGCATTTAACCTCATAGGTAAAGTTTCTCTCTTAGGTTTTTAATGTGTCTACTGTATCATTATGGAGTTTACGAAAGGCTCTGCAAATTGTTTTCTTACTGAAGCATTTCGCGATTTAGGGAGAAACGCTACTCGAAGGAATGATGACGCCATTTTCCTTTCCTGATAAGATTTTCGTTGGCTCTGTGCGCTGGTTAAGAAGTGGGGTTTGAAAATTTTCAAGTATATTAACAGAATCCTCTAGTTAAACTTATTTTTATTTTCTTGAACCTATCATTATCATTTCCCTTTATATCCATCTTGGATTATTTTTTGCTTTTGGTAGGTAAGGCCTACCGTGGATTTATCCTTTAATTTCTTGAGTACCCCAGGCACCTTGGACCCTTGTTCTGTCTTATGGGATTTATGCCTATAATGTCTCTTTGGGGTGAAATCGTTCTTGGGTTTTTCATAACCTGAATGTCATTACTCACTTGAAGTCTCCTGCTGGAGTAAGTAGAGGTTGGAGGGAAATCTTGTCGTGGAACTGTGCATAGTCTTAACATGGAGTAAGTTTTATTTTATTAATATAACACACCCAATACCAGTTCCTTCCTATCTGGTTTGTCAAGGGATGAGGTTTACTTTATTTTCACTTCCTATGGTTCTGTATTTCATGATTAGCATTACCCATTATAGTCCATAAGTAAAGTATGATGTTGGATCCTCATGAGACTATGCGAGAGTTGCATTTCCTTTCCTTTTTGTTTAACACATTACTATTTAGTGTTCCTAGTACATGACTGTTGTGATTTCCTGAATAGTTTAAAAGAGAAACCCTACAACATATGAGGTCCTTTTCTTTCACAGATGTTACTTATCATTTAGCATTGCCGACATTATTGAATTTAGTAGAAAGGTATCCCTATAATGATTATCGAATTTATAAAAAAATACTCATGCTAATTCAGTTTTGAGGGGTTTTAAACTCAACAGATTAGGTAGTCTTTGTTATGTGTGAAAGGTTTGTAATATATCTTTGCATCATTTAGATGTTAATAAGACTAGTATTATCAATTGTTTTATTTCAATCGATCTAATTGCAGCTGGATATAATTTCTTTCTTTTGTTTCAATCGTTCAAGAGATCTAGTATGTATCACTAATGATGCGCCTTGTTGTTGTGTGGACCCATAAGAGATCGTACGAAATCTCATCCCTCAGCCAAACATCTAAGTAGACATCAGGTGATGGGGAAAGGATTCAAACCCACGCATGAACAAGATAAGTATCTTTCTGAAAGTGATAACATCGGTTTAACTTTTAAGGTCTTATTGTAATCTAATTTTCTTTGTTATTTATTCCTCGAATAAAGACGAATGTTTACAGGACTTGAATACTTGCAGGGTCTCCGTTCATGCAAGTCTCAGATACCCATTGTGGGCTTCTGCACAAAAGGTATTCTGGTTCTGAGCCTCTCACTTCTCGTCTAACTCTATAGGCTCTACCATCACCCAAGTGATCATGATTCAACTAGCTCTATTATAACTAGTTCTATGTATACTGTAATGTTTAATGGAGTAAACCCTTGGGGTCATTCTTCCATTAATGGCATAACGCTAGTTCCTGTATAAGTATTGAGTCTATAATTGAATCAATAGCCTGGTCAACTATGTAATATACTTCTTTTCTTGAATTATTAGAAAGACAGTCCTGGTCGAATTTACTCGGAATGATAATTTGTACCGAAGTAATTTTGTCATTCAAATTTGAACACTATACATATTATTTATTCCACTTGACTCTGTTCTATACCATTGGCCTAAATCCTTAAATAAAGGAAAGAGTTTCCCATAGTTTTATAATATATTCGTTGATAGCTTTTGGTCTATTGTATTCGATTTAAATTGGGTGAAGTACATTGATTATTGCTTTCACTAGAGTATTCCAAATCCTATGCATTTAATTTATAGTTATGGTTGTGTGTATGTCGAAGATTTGTCATATTCAAAGTATAGGAAAGAATGCTTATGAATACATTCATGTATATAGCTGTATATACGTATTTGTTTATGTAGGCACTAGGCTCCGTATTTCATGATCATGCCTGCCAATAGAAATTAGATATATACTTGTTACAGTTATAATGTGGAAAATGGATTGGTTCGGAGTAGCTAAAATCTACACTAAGTAGTAGATAGCGACCCGTTTTCATTTATGAATCTGAATTTGTACTTGCAGAAAATACTTACTTCATATATATATATATACTAGTTTTAATCTGTTCATGTCTAGATGTTTTACACCAGAAATTTCAAGGTACAAGAAATACCCCTACTGTAACAAAAATCTAATTATAGAAAAAAAGTTACTTCCATAATTTAATCACACAAATCCATTCGATTATCCTAGGAAGAAATCAAATAATTTCTAACTTTCGTACAGATTTTAATTTCAATCATAAAGGGATTCTCGGGAATTGATTTATAACTATTATGTCAGAAGTTGGACTTCCTACATGCATATCATCGAACATTTTTTGCTTAGGTTATTGTATCCAAACAGACTTTAATGATTTTCGCTACATCTTTAACTAATTCATCCCACGACGTTAGAAATAATTCGTTCTAGATACAGTAAATACATTACATCAGATTTACAATAATTTAAACAGGAAAGGAAAAATGACATATCTAAACCATTGCACATTCAAATAGAAAAGGAAAAGATTACATATCTGAACCAGTGCACAGGAAGACAAAGGGAACATCCACGTTCCTCCCAACCGTATAACAAGGTAACCAAATTACTTGCTCGATTCACCCCCTATCCTGACCATGAGTCCATGAGGGAAAACTTGGAATCTCCTCTTCAACAATGTCTTCCTTTCTCTGTAGTTTTCTCCTTTACTCACACTTAATGTTTAGTGTTCATAACAGAAAGTACACACCAAGTCTTCCTCCCAACATACTAGGAAATGTCCTGCCTCCTCACATATGCTATTTATCCCACAATATTTTTTCCTAGGTCTTTTTCCCTCCCTTGGGGATTTTCAAAGCTTTCTAAATCCCTATTTTTCAGGGGCTGCCAATGGCCAAATCCCTAATTTTCTACTTGTAACAATCAGCCCAGAGGTAGTTCCAACATGTTCCCCACTCATGGAGTCATGGTCAACTGAATTTAACATGGTTGTTCCATTTCTTTCCCTGCAATAATTAAAACAATATTATGTTTACATACAAGTGTCATAGTCAAGAAGTTAGTTGGATCAAGTCAGATCCCTGCCCAATAGTCATAATAATAAATTACAAATTTCCAAATTCGAAATTCGAAATTGCCATAAATGGAAAAAAATTTCCAAATTCGAATTTACCAAAAACAAAATAATTTTCCTAAAAATTTTCGAATTAAAAATTAATTTATTTTTGGGGATGTCACAGCCATAAAGATGATAATGAAAGGCTTATGAGAGCCAAGGAGCAACAGGATGACTTCAACATGAATTTATTGGAGAGCTTGAACATAATAGAAAAGAAATTGGATAAGGAGAGTGGCTCAAGCAAATCGGGAATTCACAAGTCTCATGATGAGAAAAGAAAAACAAGAAGTGTTAGTAGGCATCACCACCACTCCTCGAGGAATTCCAATAAGAAATCACACAACAGCTCAAGTCCATCCCCTATCAGAAAGTACGAGAGGTTTGGGGTGGACGAACTGCGAGGAGAAATGAACAAAATCAAACCTCCTACATTTGATGATGAGCAAAAGAAGGATGAATATGCAGAGACATGGCTTCTGGGCATGATAAAGTATTTTCAATTGCATAATTATTCCTCTCATGCAGAGGATATAATTTCCATCTATCAACTCAAAGGAAAAGGATCCATGTGGTGGGATCAGCTTGTGTAGGTGCAACACACCAAAGAGAAAAGTGTTACTTGGAGAAGATTCAAGAAGTATTTTGAGAATAAATACTTGACTAAGAGATACTATGACAAGAAAATGAAAGAGTTATTTGAAGTGAAGCTTGGGTGTATGACAATTGAGCAATATGAGAGAAGGTTTCTAGAACTGTTGAAGTATGTCTCTTTCATCAAGGATGAGATAATGAAAATTCAAAGGTATTTGAGTGGATTTCCATCATTCATCAGTGAAAAAATATAGTATGATGATCCCAAGACATTGGAGGAGACCATAAGGAGAGATAAATTCATATATGATCAACAAAAATCAAGGCCAACATTCCAAAAATCTTGGGATGAAAAAAATAAATTTGAGATGGATCAAAGGAAGAAGGGGTCTAAGCCACCATTCTTCAAAAATAGTCCATAGGGAAAACAAACTCCTAAGGAACCTAGAATGATGGACACAGGAAGTCAAAGGCCAAGGCAACCACCTATTTAATGTTAGGGTTGTAAAGGGGATTACATGTTCAGAGATTGTCCTCACAGAGGTGAAAAATGGAGGATTGTTCATAATGTATAGCAAGATGAAACAATGGAGGACATGGGCAGAACGATACCCACGATCTATGCAACCCTGGACAAAAAGAAAGCATAATATCAGTCACATATGATTGAAGTGGAAGGTATGATCAACAACCAAACCATTTCTATTTTAATTGATTCAGGAGCTAGTCATAGTTATATAGATCCTAGGGTGGTGGAAAGTTTTCATTTGCCAAGAGTCAAGAATAGGAAAGCTTGGTTGGTGAAACTAGCCATAGGGGCCAAAAAAAAAGTTAATGAGATGGTTAAGTCATGTCTTATTGACATGAATGGACTGAACACCCAGGAAGATTTGAACATCTTGCCTTTAGGTTCCTATGACTGTCTAATTGGGATGGATTGGTTGGACCAACAAAATGCCATCCTAGAATACCATAACAAAGCATTTACTTGCTTGGATGAGGAAGGAAAACTAAGGAAAGTGCAGGGAATTACCAGAGAAGTAGTCATAAGAGAGATTTCAACAATGCAGCTGGAGAAATGTTACAAAAAAGGGTGTCAAATAATTGCAGCTCATTTGGTGGAGACACCTAGAGATAAGGTGTCAAATTTGGAAGATTATGCACTCCTGGAAGATTTTGAAGATGTGTTCAACGAGGTACCGGGACTATCCCCAAGGAGGGACATTGATTTCTCTATAAATCTAATGTCTGGAGCAGCTCCAGTATCAAAGACTCCTTACAGAATGAGTACACCAGAGATTAAGGAGTTGCAAATGCAACTTGAAGAGATTCTGAAGAAGGGGTATATATGCCCAAGTGTGTCACCTTGGGGTGCCCCAGTATTGTTTGTGAAGAAGAAAGATGGAACATTAAGATTGTGCATTGATTTCAGAAAGTTGAATAAAGTGACTGTAAAGAACAAGTATACTCTGCCAAGGATCGATGATCTTTTTGATCAATTGAAGGATGAAAAGATAGATCTCAGTCCAGGATACCATCAGGTAAGGATTAAAGAGGAAGATATCAGCAAGACCCCTTTTAGGACAAGGAATGATCATTATGATTTCACAGTGGTGCCATTTGGGTTGTCAAATGCACCAGTTGTTTTCATGTGCTTAATGAATGGTGTTTTCCGAGAATATTTAGACAAGTTTGTCATTGTCTTTTTGGATGAATTTCTCATATAGTCCAAGTTATAATAAGAGAATGAACATCATTTGAGGATGGTTTTGCAAGTATTAAGGGAGAATCAATTGTATGCCAAATTAAGCAAGTGCTCATTTTACAAGAAGCAAATTCACTATTTGGGGCACATCATTTCAAAGGATGGGATAGAAGTGGACCCTGAGAAGATAGAAGGCATTAGAGAATGGCCAGTTCCAAAGAATGTGACAGAGGTGAGATCATTCATGGGCCTTTCAGGATACTATAGGAGATTTATAGAAGGATTTTCAAAGATTGCACACCCAATCACTTCATTGCGAAGAAAGGTTGTGAAGTGTCAGTGGACATTGGATTCTGAGAAGAGTTTCCAACACTTGAAACAATTATTAAAAAGTGCTCCAATATTAAGGATAGAAGACTCAAATGAAGACTTCATTGTATGCACAGATGCATGTAAAGAGGGACCTTGTGGAGTCCTTAGTCAAAATGGGTTTGTTATATGTTATGAGTCAAGGAAGTTAAAGGAGCATGAAAGAAACTATGCCACTCATGATTTGGAGTTGGAATCCATAGTACATGCCTTGAGGAAATGGAGACACTACCTCATGGGAAAAAGGTTTGAGATGAGGACAAACCACAATGGTCTGAAATATTTGTTTGATCAGCCAACTTTAAATGCTAGGCAAAGTAGATGGTTAGAACTTCTAAGCGAATATGACTTCGATATAAAGCATATCAAGGGGAAAGATAACAAAGTGGATGATGCACTCAGTAGAAGAGTGCATGAAATGCATGCTACATCCATTAGCATGTATCAATCAGATTTGAAACACAGAAGTTTAGAGACTGCCAGATCAAATTTACAATACAAGGATTTAGTGGAAAAATTACAGCAAGGTAATCTGCAACAAAAAATTGAAGAATACAAGCTGGATGAGGATGAAATTCTCATATACAGGGGAAAAATTTATGTACCAAATTATCAGGAATTGAAAAATTGGATACTGAGGGAAATGCATAATGTGCCTTATGTTGGGCACCCAGGATATCAGAAAACTATTGCAGCTGTCAAGAGCCAATATTATTGGCCAGACATGAAGAAAGAGGTTGTTGATTTTACTGCCAGATGTTTGGAATGTCAAAAAGTAAAGGTTGAGCATAGACACCCAGTTGGTTTTCTACAACTATTACCCATTCCTAAGTGGAAATGGGAAGTTGTAACCATGGATTTCATTACCAAAATGCTCAGAACAAACAAGCAACATGATTATTTCATGGTAGTGGTGGATAATCTTACTAAAGCTGCCCATTTTATTCTAGTTAAGATCACTCACAAGGAAGAGAACATTTTTGATGTTTATATGAGGGATATTTATAGGTTACATGGCATACCCAAGACAATTGTGTCTCACAGAGATCCACAATTTACCTCAAAATTTTGGAAGGGATTATTTAATGGATTTGGAACAAATTTGAATTTTGGAACAACTTATCATCCAAAAACAAATGGACAAACAGAGATGGTGAATCAAGTGATTGAGGATATGTTGAGGATGTATGTGATGGACAAGCCATCAAAATGGGAAGACTACCTACACTTGGTAGAGTTTGCTTATAACAATGGGTACCAAGCATCTCTAAAGATGAGCCCATTTGAGGCACTTTATGGCAGAAAGTGCAACACACTGGTAAGATGGGATAACCCAACAGATAGAGCAGTGGTTGGGACATAATTTCTTAGGGAAATGGAAGACAAAATGTTGAAAATAAAACAAAATTTAAAGGCTTCCCAAGACAAACAAAAAAGATATGTTGATAAGGGTAGAACTCACACAGAATTTAAAGTGGGCGACCATGTATTCTTGAAAGTGAAAGCCAACAGAAGTTCCCTGAAGTTGGGAAATTGTTCAAAGTTGGTATCTCGCTATTGTGGTCCATTTGAGATCCTAGAGAGGATTGGTCTAGTAGCTTATATGATTGCATTGCCTGCATCTATGTCTATTCATAATCTATTCCATGTATCCTTGCTAAAGAATTATATACATGATGCTAATCATGTTATTGATTGGAATGTGATGTAGGTGGAGCAAAAAGGCGTTTTACAAGTGTGTCTGGTGCGCATTCTAGACCGAAAAATCAAACAGCTCCAAAATCGAGCCATAGGGCTTGTAAAGGTCCAATGGACTTGGTACCGTCTCGAGTACGCTACTTAGGAGCATGAGGATGCAATGCGGGAAGAATACCTGCATCTTTTTTAGGAGTTTGAAATTTAGTTGTACATGGAAACATTATGCATTGAGGACAATGCATAAATAAGGGGAGGGGATTGTAATATCTCTAAGGCTGAACCTAATTGAAAATGTAAATAGAAATGTGCATAAGCTGATGAGTTGATTTGATATCATTTTGGTGTGCATGTTTCATGGCATAGTGCGTGCATGTACTGCGTAGTAAAATGAATAAGTGTGCACATTCTCGGATACCACACGCAACATCTTAAGTGTGCACGATGTAGAGGCCAGGAAGCCCTATGTATATGATATGTTTTATAGGCTGGTGAGCCAGTATTATAAGCTAGGATGCTTATATTTTGATTAGGCCGGAGAGCCTAGATATTAAAGGCCAATGCACCTATTTCTGTACATATCTCATATTTAATATAAAATACATCGCTACACATAGACCGACCACAATAAAAGAGATGGGGGAATAAAGTCCACTAGTTAGGGAAAGGGAAGGGGCTAAGTTAAGGAATATTATATTAATATTTCTTAAATCATAAAGTATGGATAATTATGTTATCCTAAGTTCTAATTTGGGGCCAAGTGGACAAAAGTAGCTTCCAACATGACAAGTGTCAAGTTGGGGGCATGCATACATATTTTTGGACTTAGTTCATTTCAGGGATCTCCATCGGGGGGACAATGATATTTCCCTAATTCATCCATCACAGAGATAGCAGTCAATCATACAGGAGGTGGGGAGCCATGGGGTTATCATTTTGTATCTTCATGACTTTGCCTGAACTGGTATCGTGAGCCTTTTTCTAGGTAACTATTAGCTTCGGAGTGGGATTGAAGAAGTGGGTTGTCAGGCCCATGGGATATTGAAGAAGTGGGTTGTCATGCCCATGGGATATTGAAGAGGCAGGTTGTAAGGCCTGTGAGAAATTCTCTGGGTGAGAGAATTGTTGGGGATTGATTTATGAAGCTGTTGAACTATAGTTGTAGGGTTGTGAGACTTCCTATTCGGCCTGTTGTTGAAGCCCTGGAAGGGAAGTGGGGAAGTTAAGGCACTATTGAGAAGAGAAGGGGCACACTTTCTTGGGTGGGACAAGAATGTGGGGAATGAGGGATTGTAGGCTTTTAGTTGAGTGAGCACCTGAGACATAGTCTTTCCTGTTGTTCATGAGCCTTTAGCCTGGTTAGGAACCCTTTACCTGGGTGGATTTTAGTCCTAGCTCGGGGTTGACTCACTATTGAGAGTGATGAACAATGTCTTCTAAGGCTAGGAGGTTTGTGGAAGGTTTGCACACAGTTGGTGATATTCTCACAAAGATAAGTGTCAATTGTGTGATTAATTTACATGTTACATTATTATTCACGTGTTATTTTTATGGGTTTATCCTATGCGTGATTATAGCTATCTGTATGGTCATGGGTATTGCATGTATATGTGGCATGTATATGTTTATTGTTTTTCAGTGTGAATCAATTCATTTACATAGTGTATTTTCTTGTTCACATTTTATATATATTAAGCTTTCGCAAGATTTCTGTGTGTGCATATGTTTTAATTGCATGCAGTTAGAAAATTATATGAGACATAACTTAGTTAGGATGCTAAGTATGTTGCAGTACGTTCCACACAGAGAATGGATGTGTTCTCAGGTGTAGTGTGGTTGGCATGAATGGTCGGGGACATTACAAATGGGTATATGAGCATGAAAGAGTGCTCAGGAGTAGCATGGCCTAGCCTGTTGAAGGATGAGAATGTTACCAAGAAATTTTAAGAGCTAAGTAAAGCGTCTGAGGAGTGACATGCCCTGGCCGGTGTGAGGCCAAGGACACTACAAGGCTGTAGCAGACTGGTTGAATGATGATGTTCAACCTTTACCTATTGACAATATAAGAATTTAGATAAATATTCAGTTGTTTCACTCTTCATGGTAGGCCAATAAAACAATTTTCTTAAAGCTGTTATAATTTTTGGTATCCTTGATGACCAAAATACGGCCTTTTGTGCAATTCATTAAGAGTTTTTGACTTTAAATCAACATAATTAGGTACATACAACTTTTTTTTGAACCTTAGCAGTCCATTTTTATCTAAACTCAGATCTTTTTTGTTCATTTTTTCTGCATTTTCTTGTAATTTTGTTGTTGTTTTGATGTATTTTTCATCACTATAGATTGCATATTTTATTCTTTGTTCTATGTCATTTTCTTCTTTGCTAACACTTATCTCAAAAAGTCTACCAGTCCTTCGACTCAGGTCATCTGCAACTTTATTTTCTTTTCCTTTGATGTGTCTTACCTCAAAATAAAATTCACTTAATAAGGCTAGCCATCTCTCTTTCCTTGTGTTGAGATGTGGTTGAATGAATAAAAACTTTACACCAATATTGTCGGTTAGTTGTAGAAAATTTCTCCCCATTAAATAATGTCGCCACATTTTCAACACATGAATTACGACTGCTAATTCAAAATCATGTGTAATGTAATTTCGTTCATGTTCTTTTAGTTTACGTGATTCATAATAGATGACGTCTCCATATTGTGTTAGGACACCTCTCAAGCCTTCCTTTCTTTCATCCATGCAAACTGTAAATTCTTTATCAAGATCTGCTACCCTTAGGATAGGTGTTGTAGTTAATTGTCCTTTTAATATATCAAAGTTGTCCTAACACTTTTGTGACCAAGTAAATTTTATTCCCTTTTCCTATAGGGATGTAATTGGATACGTGATCTTAGAAAATCCTTCGATAAATCTTTGGTAATAACTCATAATTACGATGAATGATATAATGTCTGCTACATCCTTAGGGATATTCCATTCCATAATGGATTTTATCATTTATAGGTCAACTGCAATACCCTCTTCGGATATCACATGTCCTAGGTACTATATCCTTCTTTGGTAGAAGTCACACTTTTCAAATTTCACATACAACTTGTGTCTCCTTAAGGTCTGCAATACTATTTTCATATGTTCTTCATGTTCTTATTCCATTTTTGAGTAAACTAAAATATCATCGATAAACACCAACACAAATTTATTTAGGTATGGACTAAATATACTATTCTTCAAACACATAAAGGTTGTTGGTGCATTAGTAATACCAAATGGAATTACGACAAACTCATAGTGTCTGTATCGTGTTCTAAATGTTGTTTTATTTATATCTTCATCTTTTATTATGACTTGATGATAAACAAACCTTACATCTAACTTAGAGAAGATATTTTCTCCTCCCACTTGGTCAAACATGTCGTTAATTATGGGTAAATGATACTTATTCTTGATCATCATTTTATTTAGTTGTCGATAGTCAATGCATAGTCTCAATTTCCCATCTTTATTTTTAATGAAGAGAATTGGTGCTCCCCAAGGTGAGACACTTGGTCTGATATATTCTTTATCTAATAGTTCTTGCAGTTGAATTTTCAATTATGTTAATTTGGGTAAACTTATTCTATAAGGTTCCTTATATATCAGGGAAGATCCAGGTAGTATATCGATAGAGAATTCTATCTCTCTTCTTGGAGTTAGTTCTGGTATTTCATCCACAAATACATAGCTAAACCCCCGTAGGACTGTAAATTCCTCTAAACTTGGTTTTATTTTCTTTTCTAATAGATTAGTTACCTAAACAACATAAACTTGGAAACCTTTGTTCATACATTTCTTAAACTTCATGGCTAATATCTGCCTAACCAAAACTTGTTTTTTGATACCTTGTATCGTCCTAACTGTTTTGTCCATTCCAATGATTATATCGTAAGATCCCAAAGGTAAAATGTTCAGATCTAACTTTGTACTTTGACCATCTATGCTAATCTCACATTCAGGAATAAAATATGTTACTTATCTCTTGGTCCATGTTGCTAACTATACTAACCAAGACTTAACATGCTTTACTTTCTTGAGTTTGTTTAATTCACTAAACCAGGAGTAACATAACTCAGACTAGCTCCTGGGTCAATTAATATAGAAATGCGGTGATCATGAATTTTACCTTCAACCTCGACAATAGTGGATTGATGATCATATTCCCTGCCATCCAAAACTACATTAATTTTGTGCATGCTTATGCCCATATCTCATATTGTAGAATATTCTTGCAGGTTATGGACTGTAGTTCTCGCTATGGAAATTAAGCGTGGACAGTTTCTCCTCAAGTGAGGTTCTCCACACTAACAATATTTCAATGCATTCTCTAGGGATATCCCCAACGTTCTTGACTCCTAGGTTAATTGGTCTACCTCCCCCTTGAGCACTCTGGGTGTTGGAATGATAGTCCTTATTTCGGAAACTATTTTGCATATTCCAGAAAGGGGTTGGTTGGAAGCCTTTCTTTTGTTGATTTATTTTGTCACGTTTCTTGTCCTTCCATGCTTTGGGAATTTTATACCTCTTTTTGTACTGATCATAGCACATCCGATCCTTTCTAAACACTTCATGTAAAGTCTTTGGATTGTCAAATTCAATTATGTCTTTGTACAATTGTGGTAGACATCTTAAGTATCGTTGTATCGTTACTTTGTCTTCTTTGCTGTATGGTACAAATATCAAGAGTTTTAGAAATTTATTTATCAAATCGTCCATGGTAATTTGTCCGAGTCTTAGCTTGTAGAATTCCTTAATCTTTATTTCATAATACTTTTATGACAAATATTGCTTCTCGGAATATTTCTTAAAATCTAACCATTCCATTTGTTTCTCTTTCAATCCCTTAGCCAATTTCAGGTATTTCCACTCGATACTTTCTTTTACCTTCAAGTTGTAAATGACCATTCTGACTTTCATATTACTAGATTAATTGTAAATCTAGAAGTATTTCTTTATATCTAGTAGCCATGCTTCATCCTCTTCACCCATCCTTGATTCCCCATCAAAGTTGTATGGTTTTATTTTCTTGAATTCACCTTCCAGGTGATCTACTTGTTTTCTTTTTCTTCCTGTAATTGTTTTGCTTCCTGCCATGTGTGTGTCTTCAGAAGAACTGTTCTCATTTTTTGTTTCATGACGATAGTTTTTAGAGTACCTTTTGTTGAATTCTTCATATTTTTCATTTTCCTTTGGGCTCTTCTTTCTTACTATACTGTGTAGCAACATTTCATTTATTTCTAATTGTTCTTCATGTGCCTTTTTAAGATTTTCGTTATCTACCTTAAACACTTGTATTTCCACGATGAGGTTCTTTATGGTTTCCAAAACTTGGGTGGCTCAACTTCCTTCGTTGTTATGCCCTGGTTCTTTAGGAATTCCTTGATTTGGATTTTCTTCAGGACTGATTTCTTCTTCATTCTGTGATGACATTATCACAACAGACCTCCAATTTTTTTGTTTGTAACAGTAAACATATTTCCTAGTTTTTCTTCAACAAAAATTAAAAACTTAAAATAATTTGGCCTTTCCCTGAGGTCCAAGTGTTGTAACCTTCATCCCTGATACCATATGTAATGTACCCCAAATTTCCAAAATAAAAAAAAAATATTTAGGGGACATTAAAGTTCCTTGATTCTACAACATTTATTGTGACACAAAGATAATCCAGTAATTACATCTTTATTATTTTATCGTATTCATAGTAGAGTTACCATCGTTATTGGATTAAAATCATACACTTAAAATTGTGACCAGGACTGTCATAGTCCTTAGAATAAACATGTAATCCATAATGTAGCACATAATAGACTATCATTAATCATCTATCATCCACTTCTACATAGTTCTCCTAGATATGATCAACAATGTATACTATAGACTATAGAATATAGACTAACATATAGTATATCCATAATACTAAACATAACAATGTATGTATCATTTATAGTATAAACTATCATATGGATATAACCATAATACTATCGATATCAATATATATATCATTCAACATACATATTATTATATGGATACTATAACGTTAACACTGTCCCCAACAATACATACATTGTTCAATCATACAGATTAGTATATGGATACCAAAACACTACACTATCCACAATATATGTATATCCTTTAACAAACAACCTATTATATGGATACTATAATACGTATGACTTTAGCATAAACTATATACCTATCGTTTAACATACAAACTATTACATGTTACCATAGCACTAACATTATTCCCAACGATCTACCTATAATTTAACCTATAGACTAACATGTGAATACCCTAACGTCGTATACCCTATTTATAGTGTAGCAAACATAAACCATAACCAGAAGGTTTGTAACCCTACCCGACTAGTGACATGAATCGGCAATAAATTGGTTTGAAACTGTTTTAATGGTGGATGACAGGTCAGGTCCTGTAGGCATTAACTCCTGGCTATTCCATTAATGGAAAGGCCTGTCTCGTCCTTCCATACTTGACACTTAGGTGTTACTGGCTAATGTGGGATCACCACCTCCTTGAATTCACATGTCATGACATAGGGTGTACCAACAACTATTACTCCTCTTTGTGAGGCCTTCGAGGTCACATTTGTTCATTGTTTTCCCCCTTTGGTCCTGTAACACAAAACTTACCTCTTCGTTGTATGTGAAATCATCCTCTGTGTTGTAACTAGCATTCACCCCTACTTTGTATATGGTATGTAAGGTCTTTGTACCCACATATCCTTATAAAACACAAGTTAAAAATAGAGAGTAACTAAATGTTATCCTGTACAATTCAATCTTTAGCATTTAACCATAATTTATTCAGCAGAAATTAAATGTATTAACAACATGAAAATAAATCACATAACCATCCCATAAGCATGAAAATATATGAAATTACATACCTCTATCTGATGCTATTTATCCAAACTTTGTCTGTCCTCGCTGCTTCTCTACCCAAACTCTACCCAAACCCTGCCCAAAACCAAATATTCCTCCCTGCGAGCTAGGAATAGAGCCTGTCCGGCTCCCTAGCTCTAGGATTCCATGAGGATTCCTAGCCCCTGAGCTCAAAAATCTTAGCAACCTGGTGCACCCCTGTAACAGTCCACCCAAACTCCAAACCAGAATAATATCACAAATAGAAAAATACAGTCCCTGCTTTCAAAATGCTCCCTTTACCCAAAATTCCATAAGTCCCTCTCTCAAATGCCTCTGACCCCTCATATCCTCCTTCCCATTCACCACCTCCTCCTTCATTTAATTCCACCCACCTTATCCCTCCATTTAATACCCTATCCCTCCATTTAATACCTTATCCCTCCATTCAATACCATTTCACTTCTTACGTAAAGTTTTCTAATAATAAATTAAAAGTTATTAAGCCTTTAATTCATTACCCCAAAAATTAAATGTGTTAAGTAATCAATTAATTAATTAATCAACATATATTAAACAATAATTAATTAATTAATTAATATTATTAATAATTAATGATTACTTAACTAATACACATTAGGACAGTTAATTATTTAATTAACTATACTTGATAATCCTTAAGAAACTATTTAACTAGGGTTGTTACATAGACCCACCCTTCAGGAAACTTTGTCCCGAAGTTAAAGTATTTTATGATACAAGGGAAAAGAAACATGGTTCACACAGTCCTAACAAATAACTGGCATTATTAGTAAGTAAGACAAGAAACTCATACATACTAGTGTACATGTGCACGAAATGCATGTGTAGCTAGTACATACAAGTCTCGTTCATGTACTAATATCAATAACTATCATCTCTATAGTAATTTCCATATGCATCCAATCCATTCAACAGGACTATTAATTTTATAAAAGATAATAAACCAATCAAATGTTTGTGAAATCCTTTAATTACAATTATCTAGCTCAGAAATGTTATTTAGACAATTGTAGTTTAGTTACATAATTATGAATATTCATATATATATGCATTTTCTTTCCAGAAGGAAAACAATAAGTTCCAACATAAGACAAATCTCCATACACTCTCAACTATTTCTATTCATCCGTCCTCCCTAACTTACTTCCATCTTCCATTCCTATCCTTCCTCTGCTGGACTATCTTGGAGCGTCAACTATATTGACCTAACTCAAAATAGAACCCATAAGCGGAAGTGTCACTATCTTGACCAAGCTTCCCCAGCAGGAAACTAACAGTCATCATCACACATCTAGGGGAGTGTGAGCTAACATTTTCCTCCCATGACTTCAGGTTTCGGAGGATACATGGTGGGAAATGCCTCCACCCCTCCTAACAGGACTAGGGTCCACACCCTACAATGGAATATACAGTGGCACCGTGTTGCTGGGAGTTTTGTCATCGTCTATTCAGTTTTGGGCAATCTCACCACCTAAAATCTTGCACTGATCCACATATCATAGAAATGCATCCAAACCAATACAATTTCACATATAAAGATTCATACCATATTGTTTCTAGGCCAGTGGTCATGACATCCACTTTCATCATCATTTTCCCTCGGCTATTTCATAGCCCATAACCTGCAGATTAGTCTACAACACAAACTCATACATTTCTATGCATTATCATCATGTTATTGCATACAACCATAATTTCAATTTGGCATCTGTGTACCAAAAATTTTAACATCAAAGTTTTCAAGTTAGAAATAAGTCTTATAATATCCCATAATTCAATTAACGTTACCCATTCATAGAATTATCATTTACATAATAGATTGCATCATATCCAACATCATTCGAATAGCATTTCAACCTTCATAGCACTCTCATTCACACAATATGTCACATCATATCCATCATCATCAATAATAATTAGACATTCATAGAATTTGCATTCACATAGTAGATCACATCATATCCATCATCATCAATAACAATTAAACATTCATAAAGATTCATACGTCTTAAAATTTTAAGTGTATCATTTAATAGTTTCACTTGTGAATAGAAAATAAAGGTGTTTAGGCCTCAAGTAATCCTACCTGTCTAAGTCAAAAGGTGGTGTTACATAAACCCAACCTTTGAGAAACATATTCTCGAGGTGGTCAAAAAAGTGAGGGATAATCTCGTCGTAGTGTCTCGGCATATTCCCAAGTAGCAGATCCTGGACTATACTTGTCCCATTGGACCTTAACTTGGTCTACCAGACAGTTCCTGAGCCGTCAGACTCTACGGTCCAATATGCGTAACAGTTCTACCATGAGAGTTCCCACGTTCAATACATGCAGTTCCTTCCAATTTAGTTTATGTGATTCATCAGCAACACAATGACGTAAAACAGATACATGAAACACATTATGAGTTTTATGCAAGTGGGGTGGAAGTACAAGACGATAGGAAATGGGTCCAATTTTCTCTTGGATTTTGAACGTTTCTATAAATTGAGGTGACAACTTTGTCCCCTTCCTGAACTGTATGGTACTCTTATTAGGCCTGATACGAATGAAAACCTCATCTCCCACTTCATAACTTCGGTCGGTCCTGTGTGCATCCGCATAACTTTTCTTCCTATCCTGTGCTTCCTTTAGTCTCTGCCTAATTTGAATCACCTGTTCCTCCATTTCTTGAATCAATTCTGGCCCAACTGTTACTCTGTCTTCTAATCTATCCCAACTCAATGGCGTTCTGCATGGCCTTCCATAAAGAGATTCGTAGGGTGGCATTCTGATGGAGCTATGAAAACTTTTATTGTAGGAAAACTCTACCAAAGGTAGGTACTTATCCCAATGGGTTTGATTATCCATGACATACATCCTAAGCATGTCTTCCATGACTTGATTTTCTCTCTCAGTTTGCCCATCTGTTTCAGGATGATAAGATGTGCTTAAGTTCAACTGAGTCCCCAATGTTCACTGCAAACTTGTCCAAAACCTAGAGGTGAATCTTGAGTCCCTATCTAAAATGATATTCTTAGGTATCCCGTGCAAACAGATGACCTCACTTACAAACACACATGCCACATCAGTGACATTTTAAGTGTGTCTAACCATAATAAAATGAGCACTCTTGGTTAACTTATCAACTATCACAAGAATGACATTGTGTCTATGAGATGTGAGCGGAAACCCCACAAAAAAATCCATAGAGATGACTTCCCACTTGGACATAGGAACATCATGTGGTTGTAGGAGGCCTTCCGGGTGATGGTGGTCGACTTTCACTTGTTGACACTCTAGGCACTTGGCGACGAAATGGACTACATTGCACTTCATGCCTACCCAGAAGAAAATCTTCCCCATGTCTACGTACATCTTCTTAACACCCTGATGCGCACAATAAAGTACTCTATGGGATTCCTTCAGTGTGATGCTTCGAATATCCCCATCTTTAGAGATGTACATCCTTCCTCGATATCTCAATAGTTTGTTTGCTTCAAGAATATATCCTTCATACTTTGGATCTAATTCCCTCCCACTCTGGAGGTTTGAAGTAACCTCTAAATACCAATTATCGCCTTGGAGTTGTGTCAACACATGTTCCCTCAGATTGACCTTTAAGGGTACCAAGGAGAATACATGTGGTCTCCTACTCAAGGCATCTGCAACCACATTTTCCTTTCCTTTGATGTATGAAATACCAAAATCATACTCACTCATAAACTCACTCCATCTCCTTTTCTTGGCATTCATATCCCTTTTAGTGAAGAGATGTTTTAAACTTTGATGGTCCCTTTTGAGCTCAAAGTTTCGCCCCACAAGATAGTGCCTCCAAATTTTCATAGCTACCATTACAACTGCCAACTCTAAATCATGAGTCGCGTATAGCTCTTCATGTTTCTTCAAATTCCTTGATGCATAAGCTATCACTCCTCCATCCTGCATTAGCATGGCCCCCAACCCTTGCTTCAAGGCATCCGTGCAGACTGTGAATTCCTTTTCCATATCCGACACTTGTAGAATTGGCGCACTAGTTAGTAACCTCTTAAGCTCAATGAATGCACTATCACATTCTTCTTTCCATTCATACTTGACCCCCTTGTGTTGCAAAGTGGTGATGGGTTTCTCTATTTTTGAGAATCCTTCCACAAATATCCGATAATAACCTGCTAGCCCCATGAATCTTCTCACCTCATGGGCATTTTTCGGCACTAGCCACTCCATAATGGCCTTTACCTTTTCTGGGTCCACAGATATTCCTTCACTGGAAATGATATGATCTAAATAGTGGATCTCTTTCTGGAAGAAGGAACACTTTGACAACTTCCCATACAATTTTTTCTCTCTAAGGAAGGATAACACCACTCGTAAGTGTTCCTCATGCTCTCTTTCATTTTTGGAATAGATGAGGATGTCATCTAGAAAGACTTGTACAAAACGGTCTAGGTACTTCTGGAATACTTCGTTCATGAGGCTCATGAATACTGCTGGTGCATTGGTCAATCCGAAAGGTACTACGACAAACTCGTAATGTCCAAACTGATCTCAAAAGGCGGTTTTTTGGATATTGCCTTCCTTAATCCTTAACTGGTGATACCCTGATCACAAATCAATCTTTGAGAATACTATTGCTCCTTTCATCTGATCGAAGAGGTCATCTATTCATGGCATTGGGTACCTATTTTTCACTGTAGCACGGTTCAAGTCCCTGTAGTCTATACACAATCATAAGGAACCATCCTTCTTCTTTACAAAAATTACTGGTGCACCCCAAGGTGAGACACTGGGCCTTATTAGCCCTAAGTCCAGTAACTCTTTCAACTACATTTGCAACTCACAAAGTTTTGGCGCTGTCATCTGATACAGAGTCTTGGAAATTGGTTTTGCACCAGGTTTTAGCTCAATAGTAAAATCAAGCTCCCTCTCGGGAGGTAACCCTAGTAACTCATTCGGGAAAACATCCTTAAATTCTCTCAGGATGTAACCCTGGTAACTCGTTCGGGAAAACATCCTTAAATTCTGACAATACCGGGTACTGATCCAAGGAGGGTCCCTTCCTTTCATTCACTACTGATCCGTAGGATCTTTTAATGAATTATGGTTGAGTTTTAATTTTGCACGTGTTAATTAACCATTTGAGAAAACTTAGTGAAAGAATGAGGAAATAAGAGGATATATGAAAGCCATATACATATATGCATATTTTAAATGAAATAATAGACAGCAAACCATAACACGCAGATTGATAACGGAGTTCGACACAACTTTGCCTACGTCTCCGGGCCTTTGTCTCTGTGGGGAGGCTTATTTATTTCTGTTCAAATGCTCAAAAATACATCACTACAATGCCAAATGGCTACAATAATGATCTTGTCATGTTCTTCCAGATCCCAAGAACTCTGCAAAGAAAACGGCACGCAAAACAGACATCCGGAGCTCCCATAAATGGTCCGACAACGTCTCCTCCTCAAAAGATTCTCTGCATCAAAGTGGCTTTAGCTTGGTTTCCCTTCAGTATAACTCTACTTTGACTGCTCCTATGGCTTCATAGTGTCCAAAAACCCCTATCTGGGCTCTTTTGGCACCTCAATCGATCAAAAAACAAAGAAGTTAGGCCTCCTGGAAGTTTTTCCCTTCAAGCTTGTTGTCACTGGTTCGCCAAAACGCACCCTTGTGCTCTAAACCCAGAACACACACATATTTAAGTGCAAAAACCTGGCACCTGCGTATAACTGAAAAATGGTCTAAACTATAGAACCATTAACAAATTTTTGGCCCCCAACTGTCAAGTCCACGGTCACAGGGTCCTCCATACGGCCACGCGCAAATATGAAAAACGGCTAACCGAATTAAAACCACCCCCACGCTCCTGGTTATGGTCACATGTTAAGGCGCCCAAAACAATGGGATGAACTCTGTTTACACATATGTGTGCACCATTTAACAAAGTTTATGGTCATATATAAAGGCGTGCGACCAGGGCTGGGGCTAAGCCCCAGCCCGGACGCACCCCATATAACATTTCAAACCAATTTAAATATAATACAACACATAAACTGTATAAGAACCACCGTGTGGGATAATGGTAGCCCACACTCTACCAAAGCGTTGCCAAAGGGGGAGGTCACCAGTTCAAACCCAGTCGACTACACAAAATTTTGATTAACAAACCAAAACCAATAAAGGGGTGCCACGTGGCACCTTACCATTAGCCAACGAAATGCCACGTGTCACCATATGATTCTACCATGCCTGCCAATCATCATACGCCATGTCATCTGTCGTATGTTTGCCCTTTCATCCTGCAACATCAGCTGCTGATGTCATCCGTGCCACGTGTCACCCTTACAGTGGTGACATGTGTCACCTCCGGATTGGTCCAGTTGTCTGCCCGTACGCCCAGATCTTCCTGACACGTGTCACCTCCTGGAGCTACCACGTGTCACCTTCTGGGATTTCCACATCATTTGTACAGACTGTACGGTCTGCACAGTCAGCATGACACGTGGAATGTACGGACTGTACAATCATCCCTTTTTTTCCCTGTTTGGCTTTTCAGACAGAACGCGATATCTTCTCCATTCGGAGCCCATTTGACAAAGTAAATATACCGCCGGAATCAGGAAGATGAGATAGACACAATGGCACTGGTTTCGTTGCATTCTGATCACTTTCATTTTTGAGCATTTTTCAAGCCCTGTCAGGCTTCTGGATCCGATTTCGGATCACACCTCCCCACAATAAGACCTTTTGGTCCCCAAAAGGTTACTGACCAGTCAATAAGATCGGGATAGGCCACCCGGCTTGCTCTCTGTCTCTGAACTCTGTCCTGTGCACCTGTCTCATCAAGATCAATTGTAACACAATCATGACAACTGACAGTATATTGTTAGCCATTTGAACCCTGTTACATCTTACTGAAGCCACTATCATCCATGTAGAAAATATTGCTAATGACAACATCAAAAAGATGACTGCAAATGAACTGATATATTTTAGATATCTGCACGACATGAGCTTATCTTGAAGCAACTTATGATTGATTTTCCATTCAACAACCATGTCTTGTTCTTGCTTAAGATCAATTACTTCATTTGAAACAA
>ML777720.1:135658-158710 GCA_009831015.1 Picea engelmannii
CAATGGCATTTCATGTTTATTCTTATGAACATTTTTCTTTCCACTAGATTTAGAACTTGAACTTGAAGAAGAAGGAGAAGAAGGAGGCGTTGATGGAGGTGAAGGAGGAATCTGAGGATGGTCCTCTTCCTCTTCACTTTTTCTCTTTGAATAATCACCCAAAATTGGTCGCTTTCGTTCCAAGTAATCTTCGTACAAGACTTTCACCATCTCCGACATAGCAAGGAATGTTTTCCGGAACTCTTTCTCATCTTGAGAAATCCCTTCTTCCGATGCCATCTTCTCGCTATGAGAAGCTCTCTTTATCAACCCAATTAATGGATTCTCTGCAACAAGATTGCCTTCACCACAGTATAGCTTTTCCCTGGTTAACATGCAAAACTCAAATCCAAACGTCAACTAGCTCTGATACCACTTGATCCGTAGGATCTTTTAATGACTTATGGTTGAGTTTTAATTTTGCATGCGTTAATTAACCATTTGAGAAAACTTAGTGAAATAATGAGGAAATAAGAGGAATTATGACATCCATATACATATATGTAGATCTGAAATTAAATAATAGACAACAAACCATAACACGCAGATTGATAACGGAGTTCGACACAACTTTGCCTACGTCTCCGGGCCTTTGTCTCTATGGGGAGGCTTCTTTATTTCTGTTCAAATGCTCAAAAATACATCTATGCAATGAAAAATGGATATAATACTGATCTGGTCGTGTTCTTCCAGATCTCAAGAACTCTGCAAAGAAAATGACACGCAAAACGGACGTCCAGAGCTCCCAGAAATGGTTCGACAACGTCTCCTCCTCAAAAGCTTCTCTGCATCAAAGTGGCTTTAGCTTGGTTTCCCTTCAGTATAAATCTACTTTGACTGCTCCTATGGCTTCAGAGAATCCAAAAACCCCTATCTGGGCTCTTTCGGCACCTCAATCGGTCGAAAAACAAAGAAGTTAGGCCTCCTAGAAGTTTTTCCCTTCAAGCTTGTTGTCACAGGTTCGCCAAAACGCACCCTTGTGCTCTGAACCCAGAACACACACTTATTTAAGTGCAAAAACCTGACACCCGCGTATAACCAAAAAATGGTCTAAACTGTAGAACCGTTAACAAATTTTTGGCCCCCAACCATCAAGTCCACGGTCACAGAGTCCTCCATACGACCACGCGCAAATATGAAAAAGGGCTAACTGAATTAAAACCACCCCCACACTCCTGGTTATGGTCACATGTTAAGGCGCCCGAAACCATGGGCTGAACTCTGTTTACACATATGCGTGTGCCATTTAACAAAGTTTATGGTCATATATAAAAGTGTGCGACCAGGGCTGGGGCTAAGCCCCAGCCCGGACGCGCCCCATATAACATTTCAAACCAATTTAAATATAATACAACACATAAACCATATAAGAACCACCGTGTGGGATAATGGTATCCCACACTCTACCAAAGCGTTGCCAAAGGGGGAGGTCACCAATTCGAACCCGGTCGACTACACAAAATTTTGATTAACAAACCAAAACCAATAAAGGGGTGCCACGTGGCAGCCCATGATTGGGCCACATGGCACCTTACCATTAGCCAACAAAATTCCACATGTCACCATATGATTCAACCATGCCTGCCAATCATCATACTCCATGTCATCTGTTGTATGTCTTCCCTGTCATCCTGCCACGTCAGCTGCCGACGTCATCCGTGCCACGTGTCACCCTTACAGTGGTGACACGTGTAACCTTCGGATTGGTCCAGTTGTCTGCCCGTACACCCAGATCTGCCTGACACGTGTCACCTCCTGGAGCTGCCACGTGTTGCCTTATGGTATTTCCACATCAGTTGTACGGACCGTACGGTATGAAAAATTAGCATGACACATGGACTGTACGGACTGTACAGTCATCCCTTTTTCTCCCTGTTTGGCTTTTTGGACAGAACGCGATATCTTCTCCATTCGGAGCCCATTTGACAAAGTAAATATACCACCAGAATCAAGAAGATGAGACGTACGCAATGGCACTGGTTTCATCGCATTTCGAGCACTTTCATTTTTGAGCATTTTTCAAGCCCTGTCAGGCTTCTGGATCCGATTTCGGATCAACTACTTCCACTACATATAGTCGACACCCTTGCCTGAATCATCACTTAACCTTCATAGTTGAGATAAAGTGTAATGACACCTTTCTCTGTACACCTTGGATCTTTGCTGGTCTTCCTTCATCGTCGACACAAAGCACCCTTTTTGCGAAACAATATACCAAAAATTGATGAGCTTCTAACCAATCCATTCCAATGATTAGGTCATACGCCCCAAGAGGAGTGACGTATACCTTCAACCTGGTAGTACACACTCCCAGGTCTACTATACAATTATCAATGCTAGGTCCTACCACTTGTTTTTCCCCCAAAGCCATCTCGACTTGTTTAAAGTCATCATGCTCATTGGCTTCCAACCCACTCTTTTCTAGTGCAGATGGTGAAATGAAACTATTTGTAGCACCATAATCAAATAAATTCTTAACTTTGATATGATTTAGCGTACATGATGACTCCACCACCGTGGATTGATGTTCATCCTGACGATTATTAACTGCTGCATAAATCTGGTGGCTGCTACTTGCTCTTCCCATCGGGGCCTTTCCTTCTCTATGGACAAATCATGATTGTAACTCTGGGAAATCACACTGGTAATGGGGTCCTCCACATCCCCAACAGGTAACATGAGATTGAACCTGTGCATTGTTCTATGACTGTCTCTGAAATGAGTTCCTTCCCCTGGAACCTCTGCTCCTACTAGCTACTCCCTGAGATGGCCTTGGACCTGCCTGGGTCATTGGTGATGAACGAGATGCTGCACTTGCTTCCATTGAAATCCCTGCATCTACTGTCCTTGGTGTGACTCTATTACCATATGGAGGTGGCCTTGAGCCCCCTCCCCTGGGAAATGTCCTGGGGGCCTTCCCTACAAATCCAGGACGATGAAGAAAGGTCGGTCTCGTACCTCCGGTTAAGTTCATGTGTTCCCTTGCATAACGCGCATTTTCCACAGCTTTCACTACTGAAGATGGTTTCCACATCCACACCATAGCCCTTATCTTAGGGTTCAACCCATAGACAAATTGTTCTTCCTATCATTTGTCATTATCCATATATGAAACATATTTGACCAATTCCATAAACCTAACCTCATATTATTCTATGGTTTTGTTTCCCTGTACTGAGGCATGAAACGCTCCTACCTGTTGTTCCTCATAGTAAGCTAGCATATATTTCCTTCGGAACCTCTCCTCGAAAAGTTCCCAAGATATGGTGTCTGGGGTAAGATGCAGTTTCCTTTCCAGGTTGGCCCACCAGTTCAAGGCACTATCTCTCAACTGAAAAAATTGCTATCTTTGCCTTTGAAGTGGATGCATAGTCCCTTAAGGAAAAACACCTTGTCATGCCTTCCAACCATGCCTCGACATGTTCACTGGCACGACCCCCGACAAACTCCAAAAGTTTGATTTTCTGCAGTTATCTAGTGATGTCTTCGGGTGGAGGTCCTCCCCCTGAATCCCTCGACGCTTCTAGATTACCCGTTCCAGATGGTGGAGGCTTCACTTCAATCCTTGTTGGTTGATGCCCCTTTAAAGTCTCATTTATGGCCTCCAAAGAGCGCAGTATGAGAGCTAGTTCAGGCGATGCTGGTAGCGGCGCTGGCGGTCCCTGTAACAATGCCCCTCTGTCTCTCTTTCCTCGAGTCCTAACCATCCTGTATGATTTATCCTGCATCAACCAAAGTTGTCAGGGTGAGTTCAAGGACATTTCACATTTGCGCAACTTAAACTAGAAAACACGGTTAGGCGTAAGTGTTTTTTTTACTTGTCTGTAAACAGACATTACTCTCTTTAGGGGAGTGGCTATGTTAGGGTTAAGCGTCTAAGCTTGATGTCTTCGCCTAAGAAAACTATTGACCCTCTCCCTCGTAGTTACGCTAGCACTGTACCATACTCACTACAGGACTTAATCGTTCTGAGGACATGGAATTACAATATCTTCTCACTTGAAAGTTATTTGAGTTGCAACTCTCAGCGTTAAAATTTCCCTTCTAGGTTTTGTTTATAGTGGTACAGGGTTCCACGGATAAACTGGTTACTTGTATTTTTAATTCCTTAATGGAATAAACAAATTTGAGGAGGGAAGAAAACCCTATATTGAATACGATTCAACTATTTAACGGTTATGATAGCATGTGTTAGGTAGAATGTTAAAACTCTTTTAAGTGTTGAACCACCTCTGCAACATGTAGCGTGTTTTATATACCCCTCAAGTTTTTCTTAAGGGTTTTTTCTGTAATGTAAAAATGATTGTAATTATCTATGCTTTTGATATAGATTGCTAAATGGAAATTACTGAAAATCTCATGTGATTCAAGAAGTCTATAAAATATTTATATGTATGAGTACAACATGCAACAATATATATACATATATTTATATCTTCTATTCATTCCCATAATTTTGTTTAGCATTTCCAACAGTCCAATATTCCTTATGTTGAATACATGTACCTATATATATTTACATACCTGGTAAGGGTTATAAATAACACAACAATAATTTTATTTTATTTAGATTGAATGCATATCCTTTGTACATGTATTTTTAAATAACTCAACTTCATTAACAACTAAAATTCACTGTAGCTTTCTTAACTTTTCTAAATGAATAAAATCAAACTGTAAAGACTTATTCTACAATTCATTTCATTCTACCATCTATTAATCAATAAAACAATTCAACAAGGAAATAATTAGATGTACATATATGAACAAGGTACTAGGACAACAAATGGAACAACCAAGTTCCACCCAACCATAGAACAAAACAACCAAACTACTTGCTCCGTTCACTCCCTAGCCTAACCATGAGTCCATAAGGGGGAACTCCAATGCTCCTCTTTCTCTATAGTCCTCTTTCAAATCAGAAATCTCCCTTGCCTCACACATAGAACAATGCTCATAAGAACAAGTGATATCCTTTCTCCAACATAATCAACGTCGTCTTGTCTCCTCCCATATGTTGTATATCAAAAAGCATCTTGTGCCTAGGTCTTTTCCCCCCTTTTGGAATTTTTTCATATTTACAAATAATTGATTTTTAGGGGCTTATAGTGGCCAAATTCCTCATTTACCACTTGTAAAATTCAGCCATGAGGTAGTTCAAGTCTATTCCCCACTCATGGAGTCATGGTCAATTGATTTTAGCTTGGTTGTTCCATTTTTCCTTCAAAAATTAATATAAAAAATATTTGTCTTTTACATGTGTCATAGTCAAAGAGTTGGTTGGGAAAATAAAATCTTTTCCCAATAGTCACAATCATTAATTACAATTCATCAAATTCTAAATTTGGAATTTCCATAAATGGCAATAATTTTCCAACTACGAATTTGCCAAAAAATGAAATAAATTCCTAAGTGGATACAGACTTTAATAATTAATTATTTTTGGGGATATTACAACATCCTCTCCCCCTTTAGTACAACATTGTCCTCAGTGTTCATTCCTCTCTCTGAATAGGGTTGGATAAGATTTTTTCAAATGTTCCTCCAATTCTTAAGTGGCCTCCTCGGGACTAAAGTACTTACATCACACTTTTACCTAGGCGATGGCTCTGTTCCGTAGTACTGTTTATTTCCTATCCAGAATGCATAGAGGTTCCACTTGGAACTCACCTTCTGTTTCCACCTGCACCATGTTCCAATCAATAATGTGAGTAGGATCATGAATATAATTTTTCAACAAAGAAACATGAAATACATTATGAACTTTTAAATTTGCAGGGAGAGCAAGTTGATATGCCACGAGTCCAATTCAAGCGAAGATCTTGAAGGGGCCAAAAAAAATGGGTGCCAACTTTGAACAATTTCCTAGATTTAATGAACTTCTTCTTGCTTTGACTTTTAGATACACGTGGTCTCCAACTTGAAATTCCTGGTGTCTCCTTTTCAAATCTGCGTAACTTTTGTATCTGTCTCGTGCCTCTTTTAAATTATGTTGTACCTTTCTTATTGTTTTCTCCATTTCCTGGAGAATTTATGGTCCCATCATGAGTATGTCAACTGGATTATCCCAGCTAATCGGAGTTGTACACTTTTTTTCATACAATACCTCGAAGGGGCTCATCTTAGGTGACATATAATAACCATTATTGTACGTAAATTACACTAAGTGTAGGTATTCCTCCCACTTAGTTGGTTTCACCTTTACATATAATCGTAACATATCTTCCACAATCTGGCCCGTCCGTTCATTTTTCCCATCCATTTGTGGATGGCATCTTGTGATGAAATTTAGGTTAGTATTCAACCCTACAAACAATTATTTCCAAAACGTTGATATAAATTTGACATCTCTATCTGAAATCACCATTTTAGGCATACCATGCAATCTAAAAATTTCCTTCATAAATATTTCAGCGATGTTAATATATTTATAAGTAGATTTCATAGGAATAAAATATGCATATTTGCTAAGTTTATCAATCACTACCATAATCGAATCATTCTTCTTTTGAGTTTTAGGAAAATTTGTGATAAAGTCCACTGAGATAGTTTCCCACTTCCATTCTGGTATAGGTAGGGGTTGTAATAGGTCGATTGGATGTTGATATTCATCCTTCACCTATTGACAATCTAGGCATTTAGTTAAGTATTTGTCTGTCTCACCTTTCATGTTAGGCCAATAAAACAACTTCCTCAATGTTGTTACCATTTTATGTTATCCCGGATGACCAAAATATGGTTTCTTGTGCACTTCATCCAAAATTGTTAGCTTCAAATCAGCAGAATATGGTATGTACAACCTATTTTTGAATCTTAGTATTCCACTTCCATCCAAACTCAGATCTATTCTGTCCAAATTTTCTTCATTACTTTGTAAATATGCCACTGTTTTGATGTATTTTTTGTCATTACCACTTGCAGATTTTATCCTTTGTTCAATGTCGCTTACTGCCCTGGTAATACTTATCTCAAACAACCCATGAGTTATTATACTTAAGGCATCTGCCACTTTTTTTTCCTTACCCTTGACGTGTCTTACTTCGAAATCGAATTCCCTCAAGAAGGACAACCACCTTGCTTGCCTTGCGTTAAGATCTAGTTGAGTGAATAGGAATTTCACACCACTGTTATCAGTTAGTAATAGAAATTTTCTGCCCATTATATAGTGTCACCACATTTTTAATGCATGAATTACAACTGCTAATTCCAAGTCGTGTGTGACGTAGTTTCATTCATGCTCTTTTAGATTTCGTGACTCATAACAAATAACGTGTCCTTATTGAGTAAGGACACCTCCCAAGCCTTCTTTGCTTGCATCCATGTAGACTGTAAAGTATTTATCAGGGTCTGCTACCTTTAAATTTGGTGTGGTAGTTAACAATTATTTTAACTTATTAAAAATGTAATGACATTTATGTGACCAAGTAAACTTTGTCGCCTTTTTCCATAGGGATGTGATTCGGTATGCAATATTATAGAATCCCTCGATAAATCTTTGGTAGTAACCGGTAATTCCCATGAATGACCAGATGTATTCCACATACTTAGGGATAGGTTATTCCATGATGGCTCTTATCTACTCTGGTTCAACTGCAATACCTTCTTCAGTTTTTACATGTCCTAGGTACTATAATATTTTTTGGTATAAGTCACATTTGTAAAAATTTTCATACAACTTGTGTTTTCTTAGGGTCTGCAATACTATATTTAGATGTTCTTCATGTTCTTCTTCCGTTTTCGAATACACTAGAATGTCGTCAATAAATACCAAAAAACACTTATCCAAATATTGACTGAATATGTTATTCATTAAACACATAAATGTTGTTGGTGCATTAGTGAGACCAAGTGAAATAACAACAAACTCATAATATCCATATCTCATTCTAAACGTTGTTTTACTCATATCTTCATCCTTTATTCTGAGTTGGTGATAACCAGATATTAAATCTAACTTAGAAAAAATATTTCCCCTCCCACTTGGTCAAACAGATCGTTAATTCTGGGTAGGGGATACTTATTCTTAATAGTCATTTTTTTTAACTATAAATAATCAATACATAATATTAAAGTCCCATCTTTCTTTTTAACAAAAAAGACTGGTTCTCTCCAAGGTGAGACACTTCGTATAATGTATTCCTTGTCCAACAGTTCTTGTAGATGAATTTTCAACTCTGTCAATTCAGGTAAACTCATCCTATAGGGTGCCTTAGATATTAGAGATGATTCAGGCAGAAGATCGATAGAGAAATCTATCTCTCTTCTTTGGGGAATTTCTGTTATTTCATCCACAAATAAATATGTAAACTCATGCAAGATGGTAAAGTCTTCTAGGTTGGGTTTATCTTTATTTTATAATAGATTTGTCACTTGAATATCATAAATATGACAAATTTTATCCATGCATTTCTTAAACTGCATGGCTGAAATTTGTCTAACTGAGACTAGTTTTTTTATGCCTTGAACTGACCTAACAGTGTTGTTTTTGTCTCTGTAAGTGATTTTTCGTAACAATCCAAAATTACTTTATGTTTTTCTAACCAGTCCATTCCAATGATTATATAGTACGACCCCAATGGTAATATATTCATATTTAACTTTGTATTTTGGCCATCTAAAATGAGTTCACAATAAAAAATTAAATCTATTACTTTTCTTTTTGTCCCTGTTGCTAGTTGTACTAACCAAGATTTAGTATGCTTGACTTTCTTAAGCTTGTTTGAATCAACTACACCAAGAGTAACATACCTTTGAGTATATCCTGGGTCAATCAAAATAGAAACATGATTATTATTAACTTTACCTTCAACTTCCACTATATTGGATTGGTGATCATCTTGTCAACCATCCATAGCTGCATTAAGTTTTTGTACACTTCTTCCCAGATATCCTACTATAGAGGCCTCTTGTAAGTTAATAGTGGTCTTTGTTGCAGAAGTTAAACGTGCATAGTTCCTCCTTAAGTGAGTTTCTCCACACTCCCATCATTTTCACGGTTCCCTAGGGCTATCCCCAAATTTCTTGGTTCCCATATTAACTGGTCTACCTCCCCCATGGGTGTTCTGGTTACTAGAATGAAAATATTTCCTTTGGAAATACTTTGTTGCATTCCGAAAAGGGTGTGGTTGGAATCCTTTCTTCCCTTTATTCATTATGTCATGTTTCTTGTCCTTCCAAGCCTTGGGAAATTTAGACCGTTGTTTGTACTGATCATAGCACATCCGAGCCTTTCTAAAAAATTCGCTTAAGGTCTTGGGGTTGTCGAATTCAATTCTTTCCTTATAGGACTATGGTAGGAAGCTTATGAATTGCTGGATTTTTACTTTGTGTTCCTCGATGTAAGGTACACATCTTAATAATTCAAGATATTTGTTTATCAGGTCGTCCATATATATCCATTCTAACCTTCATGTTACTAGAATAATTATAGATTTGAAATACTTATTTATATACAGTAATCATGCTTCATCTTCCTCCCCTGTCCTGAACACTCCATCAAAAGTGTATGGTTTGATCTTCTTGAATTCATATTTCAGGTGATCCACCTGTTTCCTTTTCCTTCCAATGGCAATTTATTTTCTGCGGTTGGTGTGCCTTTGGAAGATCTGTTCTCGGAAGAAGAGTTTTTGGAGGCTCTTTTGCTGACCTCTTCACCTTGTCAATGTATTTTGGACTCTTCTTTATTACGATGTTGCACAACAACACTTCATTTATCTCTTGTTGGTCTTTCTGTTCCTTTTTCAGTTTGTCATTATTTTCCTTGAACGCTTACAGCTCCACGATAAGGTTCCTCATTGTTTCCAGAACTTGGGTGGCTGTACTTCCTTCACTTTTCTACCTAGTCTCTCTATGAGGTGCTTTACTGGGATTCTCCTCTAGTATGATTTCCTCTTCATTCTCTGCTTCCATTATAACAATAGAACACATTTTTTATGTTTGTAATAGTAAGCGTTTGTGTTAGTTTTTCCTTAAACATAATAGAATGTAGTAAACAAAAGTTTTGGCCCTGGTTGAGGTCCAAGTTTTGTAACCTTCATCTCTGATACCATATGTAATGTAGCCCAAATTTACCAAATAAAAAAAATTTGATAGGTGCATTAAAACTTATTTACTCTGCTATACTTCATCAAGTTTAAAACTATATTCATCGCTATCGGAATACGACATATACCTATTCATAGTTACAAGAGACTAATAATAAGGTAGTTAACTTTTTTGTGAAGTCATACCTATTAAAATAATTTAGTACATGCGACAATTTTTTAGTACATTCAACATTTTATCATAAAAAGATAGTGATTAGACTATCCACGAAACTATAATATTGGAGTGGATATGTAAGATTCTTGTTGTGTCCATAAAGGACTATAGTAACCCTACCCTAACATGGTTTCTACTTTTATCAAAGGGATCCATAAAAGTGTTTCACTAAATCTCTATCTTTAAACAGGTCTTAGCACTTTCCACTTCATATCCAATATATGAGAATTTTAATATTACCACAAAATGATCCCATATATTAAGTTTTTTTGTCCTTTAATATACTCTTATATTCCATGTATCAATATTTTTTGGAGTTGTCATGGGATATACAAACCTTACCATATCTATATAGATATATATATCGTTCATATATCTATACATATATAGTCATACAAGGTAGCTTATGTCATTGAGATTGTAGATATATATTATCACATGCTTTATACGAAGTTTAATGTTATTCACACACACACACACAGACACACACACACACACACACACACACACACACACACACACATATATATGTCCACTTACTACAATTTTTACCCTTATTGTATACACATTCTAATTAATACATGAAGTGGTCATTCTTGTCAGTTTTTTGTTAAACTTTAACACAATAACTAAATTAACTTAGTGTACGCCAGCTATAATGAGGGGGTTGCTCGGATAATGAAGGTTTTTGCATTTATGGGGTTAGAATCCCATTAGGCATGAAAGTTTGTAACCCTAAGCCCGGTAGCGCATTAAATCCAACCCTAAATATTAACTATCCAACATGAAATCCCACCCAACTTGGTGACATGGACTAGCACTAAAATGAAATTAAGGGAGTTAGGTTAAATGCGAAGTTAAGACTGTAAGTAAACACATCAATTGTCTGGTCAATAGTTATGATGATTCTGTAATGTATTGAATACTAGGTTATCGTGTCGAATGTTGACATGCCATATAAATTTATTCACATGGAAAGAGTACCCGAACATCCCCTCTCCATTACTCTGTAATGCAAAGTCTTCCTGGGAAACTAATGCATCGCTTTTCTTTTGGCTTTGTGCATTTTTTAAAAATGCCCAACGTTAAACCCTGTAACGTTTCTCTATGTGTAAGACCGACGACTTGGAGTGGTCCTTCTATGTGTAAGGAAAAGAAAGGGCATGTGACCAATTGGTTTCATCCTATACCATGTAAACCCAAGAAAACTCGATCTCTTAAGATATCATGTAAAAGGTGTGGTAGTTTGGAAATATTAGTCGTGTTCGTAACTGCATCTGTAACTGTCCCCTACAACTTTCAGTTTGAGGTTATTTTTTTTTTGCTGTCATTTAAATCTCTGAATACATTTCCATCCACGCTCTTTGTAATAAATCCCCATTAGGTATCTCATGGCAGTTTACGATACTAGTCTTTCCTGCGAGTGTAACCACCGTATTCCCATGGTTTTCATTGGGGACTTGTCCGAAATTTACACAGACGGTTTATCCTCTTGGTTCAACAATAGTCCTATAATAATATTAAGGTTTTTGTTGGCAAGAAGTTAGACCATGACCTTGATATTCTCCTTATCTTTTATTCTTGTATTTTTGTTTAAGTTGTTCACAACATACCTATTGGCCGAAAATCCCATGTTTAAATCTTCCTGGGTTTCCACATTGATTCCTAAATCTACTTATGATGTGTGTATGTATGTATGTATATCATTATTTCATGTGTATTTTGTTATATATCTCTTGAATTTGTAAAGAGGCAAGGATGGAATGAATCCCCTAACTATCGACTCTTAAAAATGAGAATACACATCCTGAAACTTACTATGATTTATTTTGCCTTCAATTTACACGGTGTATATTCGTAAAACATTTCATGTTTGGGAAGTAAGGTTTTCTTACCCATGCGTAAAGTTTAGTAATTGGTTTGTGTGACTTCCTCCAATTTTATTTACATTTTTCATACTTATACAAGAATTGTTAAAGTCATAAGACTTCCTCCGTGTGTAAGTTTCCCAGAATTTATACTTCATTTAAATATTTACCCTAAGTTCTCTGTTCTGAAAATATATGTTTAAACTTGTCTATATGTACTTCTTCCATGTAAAGAAAATAGCAAATGAAGTATCCAGAACCCTGTCTATTTCTCTTGCATTGGATAGATTACCTTTGATGGAAATGAAAGATTACAATAGGTTCGAAAATGCGTATTTTTCTTTCAGTTTATTATTGTTTTCTTGTCTGAGTTTTTAATCAGCAACTTATAAGTTTCAATATATATGGAAATAATGTCTTGCAACCTTGTTTGTAGTCCTGAATTGGGAAGTATACACCTCTGTGGGACATGCGACTATATTGTGTGAAATTTATTATTCTAGTTATGAAAAATATTATATGTTTAGAAATGTTTAATTGCTTGTTTACATTCTGGAGTGTTCAATTAGATCCTTTTAGTTACCAAACTAATGATGGGGCCCTGTTTTCCTTACGAGAATACCCATCAGTCATTTATGTTCCCACTCCTCCCCTTTGGACTGTGTACAAGTCGCTTCTTCAACACTGGTGGAGAATCGCATCCATGCTAGATATAAGCTAAGTATTATTAATTTGTTGAATCTCTGATATTTAATTTTATTTTATTTATTAACATCGTTTACTAATTCTGTCGATTTTCCCCTTGCAGGATTTTATCACTCTTAGGAAAACGGATCCAAGGGATCTCCTTACTCGAAAGGTATTCGAGTTCCAAATATCGAAGTTAAATTTTAAACTTCTCAGGGTCTATTTTATTAGTGGTAGAGGGTTCTCACCCTAGGGTACTCTACTATGATAATTTTGAACAGGGTTCCATGGATAAACTAGTTATTTGTATTTTAATTTTTTTAATGGAATAAACAGATTGTAAAGGGAAGCCCCATTTTGAAATACGATTCCATGATTAAAACATCTATGATAGCATGTGTTATGTAGGATATTGAATCTCTAATTGTATATGGACCATCGCCTATATAGAATTTAATTTATCTTCAAAAGGGGGAACTGTTATTTTCTTTATCTTTGTTCTATGGTATCTTTACACATAGTGATATGGTATTTTGCATGTATATATATGTACATAAATACATCTATATGGATATATGGAAATACACACAATTATCTTTTATTTAAGCACGTATTCACTTATAAGTTTTCCAGAATACAACCAATAGTTCTAACATTCTTTATCCCTAGTCCAACATATACATATATTACTATCTATGCATATATACATAACTCACTTTCATTAGAAATTAAAATTCACGATATCTTTCTTATCTTTACTGAGTGAATATAATCAACCTGTAAGGAAATGATCCTATAACGATTTCATTTTGTTAGCTATTAATTAACAAAAAAAATAAATAAGGAAAAAAGTAGATGTACATATCTGAATATGATGTTGGAACACAAATGGAATATCCAAGTTCCACCCAACCGTAGAACAAAAAAACCAAACTACTTTCTTCGTTCCCCCCCTATCCTGACCATGAGTCCATAAGGGTGAATTCCAATGATCCTCTTTCGCTACAATCATCCTTTTAGATCAGAAAATCCCCTTTTCTCACACTCAAAATAATGTTCATAACAACAAGTGATACAATTTCTCTAGCATACTAAGAAACATCCTCCCTCCTCCCATATGTTGTATATCATGAGCATCTTGTGCCTAGGTATTTTTACATCCTTGGTAATTTTCGCAGCCTTACAAATCCCTGATTTTTAGGGGATGCTAGTGGTCAAATTCCTCATTTGCCACTTGTAAAATTCATCCCTAAGGTAACTCAAGTCTATTCCTCACTCATGGAATCATAGTCAACTATTTTCAACTTGGTTGTTCCATTTGTCCTTCAACAATTAATATCTAAAAACATTTGTCTTTTACATGTGTCACAGTCAAAGAGTTGGTTGGGAAAATCAATTTTTTTCCCAATAGTCACAATAATTAATTACAAATAATCAAATTCCAAATTCGGCTTTTTTGTAAATGGAAATAATTTTCCAAATACGAATTTTCCAAAAATGGAAACTTATTCCTAAATGCATACAGACTTTAATAATTAATTATAATGGGGGTTATTAAATCCTCTCCCCCTTTAGTACAACATTGTCCTCATTGTTCATTCATCTCTCAGAATAGGGTTGGATAAGATTTTTTCAAATCTTCCTCCAATTCCTAGGTGGCCTCCTCAGGAGTAAAGTGATTCCATTTCACTTTTACCTGGGCGATGTATCTTTTTTGTAGTACTTTTTCTTTCTTGTCTAGAATGCGCAAAGGTTATGCTTGGAACTCACCTTCTGGTTCCACCTACACCATGTTCCAATCAATTATGTGAGTAGGATCACGAATATACTTTTTCAACAAAGAAACATGAAATACATTATGAAATTTTAAATTTGCAGGGAGTGCAGGTTGACATGCCATGGGTCCAATTCAAGATAAGATATTGAAAGGGCCACAAAACCTGGGTGCCAACTTTGAACAGTTTCCTAGCTTTGATAAACTTCTTATTTCTTTGACTTTTAGATACACGTGGTCTCCAACTTGAAATTCCTGGTGTCTCCTTTTCAAATCTGTGTAATGTTTATGTCTGTCCTGTGCCTCTTTTAAATTTTTTTGTACCTTTCTTACTGTTTTCTCCATTTCCTGGAGCATTTCTAGTCCGATCATGAGTCTATCAACTGGGTTATCCCAGCTAATCATAGTTGTACACTTTCTACCATACAATACTTCAAAGGGGCTTATCTTAGCTGACGTCTGATAACCATTATTGTACACAAATTCCACTAAGTATAGGTATTCCTCCCACTTAGTTGGTTTCGTATTTACGTACATTTGTAACATATCTTGCACAATCTTGTTTGTCTGTTCAATTTTCCCATCCATTTGTGGATGGTAGCTTGTGTTGAAATTTAGGTTAGTATTCAACCCTGCAAACAATTCTTTCCAAAATGTTGATGTAAATTTGACATCTCTATCTAAAATCACCATTTTAGGAATACCATGCAATATAAAAATTTCCTTCATAAATATTTTAGCAATGTTAATATATTTATAAGTATATTTTAGAGGAATAAAATGTGAAGATTTGCTAAGTTAACAAATCACTACCATAATCAAATCATTTTTGTTTTGAGTTTTAGGCAAACTTGTGATAAATTCCAGTGAGATAGTTTCCCACTTCCATTCTGGTATGGGTAAGGGTTGTTATAGGACGGTGTAACACCCTGTTTCCCCTAGCCTGTAAAAATAACTATACTAGCCAGGAACTATGGCAGACTCAAAGATGTGAATGTGTGATTTTGAATGGATCTTAGTATAAAAGGTCGACGAATGTAAATAATGTTATGAATATATGTTGCAGGACTACTGGGAGGGGGATGTGCTAAAAAGAGACCATGATGGCTGATGAAAGGTGGTGGAAGGAACCTGGAATGGTGGCGTTAACTTGCACCGAAACAAATACTGTATTTGGTCTTCACTGGCTCGAAGATCAAGAGGGGCTTGCTGTCCCCAAAATGAATTACTCTCCAGGTTGGTAGGTGAAGAGGCTCCTCATGATTTAATGAGGGATGGGGGTGAACCGCCCATCTGTGAAAGCCTCTGACCTGACCACCATGGGGAATTTCGTGCCACATGCAACCTCGCTGGAAAAGAAAAGGCAGGGAAGAGGTGTGGAAGGGGGCATTCGTGACAGAGATCGCAAGAGGGGAGAAATCAGAAAGACTATGGAAAAATATACAGAGTGATTGATAAGCAGAGAAGGAGGAGAGTAACCTTCGTTCTCGATTTCTGACGAAAAGAGACTCAGTCTCACAACATCGCGTTCTAAGCTTCAGGGTGGTTAGTGGTAAATCCATTCGGAATCGTTGAGCCTACGGTTGGGTGGAAACGAGCACCCTTCTCAGTAGTTGCATCAAACCTGGTGTTTTTCTAATAAGTGTTATATCTCATATCTTGGAATGAATATTTTGACATGTATGCTCATGGTTTGTGTGCAATTATGAATGGTTTCAGTATAAGATTGTCTGTATGGTGTTTTGATCAGAAATGGTGGTGGTATGCTTATATTGGAAAGACCACCTATGGCCTATGTAAATACATACATACATACACACACACACACACACACACAGACACACATATATATATATATATATATATATTGAACGGATTCAGTTTCCAAGTCTGTTCTCGGGAAATTTATTCCCTTAATTGTCTCAAGTACTTCCCTGGATAGATCTCCTCATAGGGACACCCTTTTTGAAAGTTTATCCAAGGATCTGCAGGAGGATTTTATGGTGTAAGTCTTAAAACCCTGCACGAGAGAGAATGGTCCTTTTAGACTTTGACATTTTAGTGTTTCAGCATTCGGAATATCCAAGGGAGAGTTCCTTTGTACTCGCAAGTCCCGAAATCCCGACTTGCAAAATCTCGAAAAGATAGAGTGTGGAGAAGTTATTATATTTCGGTATTTTGGCACCCGTGGTACCTAAGTGGAGGCCCCATGTACTCGCCCATCTTGAAAACCCAACTCGTGAAATCCTAGCCCGTGAAATCCCGATGGAGGAATCCCCAAAATAGGCTGAGCGATATATATATATATATATATGTATGTAGGCTTTGGAGTTTCGACTCCTGGGAAACCCAGGTGCGAGACCTCCTGTTCTCGCATATCGTGAAATCTTGATGAATGAGACCTCGAAATGACAATAGCACAGATGAGTTATGGTGTTTTGGCACCCGGGATACCTAAGGGTAAGATCCCTTGTACTCGCCAGTCGCGAAACCCCGAAGTATGAAACCTCGAAAAGGTATAGCATGACTAGAATTTACTGTTTTGGTGTTTCGACACCTAGGATAACTAGAGGCCAGTCTCTTGTACTCGCCAGTCTCAAAATCTTGACCTGCAAAACCCCAAAATGGCCTAGAGTGTCTAGAGTTTGGATGTTTCATAGTTTCAGCACTCGGGAAACCCAGATGTGAGACCTCCCGTCTTCACGTAGCTCGAAATCCTGACTTACGAAATCCAGAAATGATAGAGAATGGATAGGTTATGATGTTTCAGAGTTTCGGCTCCCAGGAAACCCAAGTGAGAAACCCTCCTGTCCTCACATTTCACGAAATCCCGATAGGCGAAATCCTAAAATGGATTAGCATACATGGTTTTGGTGTTTCGGTGTTTCGGTACCCAGGATCTCCAAAAGTCAGTTTTCCTCATGTTCACTAGACACAAAATTCCAATGGATGAAACCCTCGAATGAGTTTGGAAAATATAGGGTCTTCAGTGTTTCGGCACCCGAAAAACTGAAGGGTAGGAGACCCTCGCCCTCTTATACCGCGAAAACCCGAAAGGTGGAGTGCTAGGCTTCAATCCGAGCTATTATTAATTGTGACAAACTGTTGGTTCCCTTCAGGCTTCAACACCTTTCCAGTAAGGCCTGTGGTCATCACTGGTGATCATATAGGTACAGATAAGGGATGGTAGGGTCTGCAACAAGCCCCACAGGAATTCAGGGATTCTGTTCCTCGGAGAAGAGAAGGAAAAGCCAAAAAATTTTAGTATTCCATAGTGGGTGTGTTGCAAATTGGTATTAGAGCATGGTTACAACACTTGGCCTTCTTGGGCTCATGGACGAGTTGTGGAGAGACTCCTTTCGGGGTACTCCTAAAAAGAGTAACCCTCTATATTAACCCCCTTAATCACAAGTCGAGGTTAAGAATGAAAACTCCTATTGTGCATGTGCATGTGAAAAATATGAATTATGTACTTGTTATAAATGAATATAAACATTGACTAACAACCAACATTTTTCTTTTTCACACAAGTGAAAGATCAACCGTCGTAAATTGCAGACGTATAGAATGGTGACTCACCATGAAGTGCAGGAGGGCTCCCACAATAGAGACAAAGAGTATGATGAAAGGAGGGCAGTAGGGACCCCTCCAAATCTAGCTGAGACTGTGAGGATCCTCATGGTCGAATTGTAGAGCTGGAAGGCTGACAACGAGAGGATGATAAAAGAGTAAGAGAAGCAAACGGAAATTAATGCAGTTTTACTACAGAGCTTATCTGACATACAAAGACAATTGCAATGTGAACTTGAGACATAGAAATGTGGTCATGTCAGTGGCCACACTGAAGGGAGTACCTCAAGAAAGGTCCACCCGAGAGATAAGGGACAAGCATCAGACAATTCTTCTGGAAAGGAAGTTGGCGGCTCAGAGGGATCTTCTAGCAGCAGAACTAGTTCTCATTCCCGAAGAAAATGAAAGAAGCAAAACATTTCCAAGAGTCATAATCTCAAAGAGTTCAAGAAGGCCAAACCACCCTCCTTCAATGGTGACATAAATAAAGGAGAAGAAGCGGAGGCCTGGATGCTTGGACTAAAGAAGTATTTCAGAGTCCATGACTTCTCAAAAAACTTGAAAGCTTGAGTAGCCACCTTCAAATTGAATGGAAAGGCTTCCATTTCGTGGGAGGACCTTAATAATGTAAAAGGAATTCACGAAGAAGCCCTATCTTGGGAACGGTTTGAGAAATACTTCAAAAAGAAGTATCTGTTAGAGAAATATTTCAACAAAAACACTAAAGAATTCTATGAACTCAAGCTGGGGAAACTCACCATAGAGGAATATGTCAGCAGATTCTTCGAGTTGCTGAGGTATGTACCCTACATAAAAGCAGAAAAGGCAAAGGTGCAACGATTCATCTGTGGACTACCTAAGGACTATCAGAACAGGATTGAATTTGATGAACCAAAGACCATAGAAGATACTATCTGAAAGGCAATATATTTTTATGAACATCTTGAGCATCGGACAAGACCTCACGAAGGCTGGAAGCAGAAGAATAGTTCAGGATTCCAGAAAAGAGGGTTTAAATTCCCAAGATTTAAGGATTATAAAAAGAACTCAAGGATGAGCTTCCCACCCGGAAGTGTACACCAACAAAATTTTCCCTCCTTGAGCAGAAATAAACTTTCTGGATCTGCCCCAGTCAAGACTGGTAACCCACAGAGAGAACCTTTGAAATGTTGGGGTTGTGGAGAAGAACATCTACTGAGGGACTGCCCTCACTGACAACAAAACAATCGAAGAATTTACAATGTTCAAGAAGCTAGAACCATCAATAACATGGCCAAGAGTGTACCGCAAATTTATGCAGCCCTGGATAATAATGAAGATGACCACCAAGCTTCAGTGGTGGAAATCGAAGGTATGATCACCAACCATCTAGTGTCTATTTTGATTGACCCTGGTTCAAATTTGAGTTATATAGGCCCTAAGACTGTTGATAAATGTAAACTACAACCACATAAAAATTCCAAGCCATTGTTGGTATAGTTAGCCACTGGCACCAAAAGAAGAGTAGTGGAGGTCATACCAGCCTGCCAATTAATTATGGGTGAATTCCCCACCCAAGAAACCCTTAACATATTACCCCTGGGATCATATGATCTGTTGATTGGTATGGACTAGCTAGCCACCCACAAAGCCAAACTGGACTGTTACCATAAAACCTTGAAATGTTTAAGCAAAGAAGGAAGGAGAATAACCCTTCAAGGGATCCAAAAACCTGTCTCGGTGAGACAAATATCCGCTCTTCAAATGAGAAAGTATTGCAGAAAAGGATGTCCACTACATGCAATACAGGTGTTGAAAACAATTGAAGGTGACAAACCAAGCCTCGAAGACCACCCCACACTGAGAGAATATAGAGATGTATTCCTAGAAGAGCTACCAGGTTTACCTCTGATAAGGGACATTGACTTCTCAATAGAACTTGCACCAAGAGCGGTGCCAGTGTCCAGGACACCCTACAGGATGAGCACACCCAAGCTAGTTGAACTTAAATTACAACTGAAAGAAATGATGGAAAGAGGCTATATTCGGCCCAGTGTGTCTCCATGGGGAGCACCAGTCCTGTTTTTGAAAAAGAAAGAGGGTACCCTCTGACTGTATATAGATTATAGAAAACTCAATAAGGTAACCATAAAGAACAAGTACCCCTTACCCAGGATCGATGACTTGTTCGATCAATTGGGAGGTGCCTCTATATTCTCGAAGATTGACTTGAGATCTGGATACCATCAAGTTTGAATCAAGGGAGAAGACATCCACAAAACTGCCTTTAGGACGAGATATGGTCACTACGAGTTTGTTGTAGTACCATTCGGATTGACCAATGCCCCTTCCACTTTTATGTGCTTGATGAACAATGTGCTCAACAAATTCTTAGAAAAATTTGTGTTGGTTTTTATTGACGACATATTAATTTACTCCAAGAATAGAGAGGAACATGAGGAACACCTTAGGCTTGTGCTTCAAGTGCTAAGAGAACATCATCTCTATGCCAAATTTAGCAAGTGTGAATTTTTCCAGAATCAGATACATTACTTGGGCCATGTCCTATCTCAAGAAGGGATAGTGGTAGACCTAGATAAGATCAGGTCTATCATGGAATGGCCTACCCCAAAAGATGTTTCAGATATCAGATCCTTTATGGGCTTGGAAGGGTACTATAAGAGATTTATAAAAGGATTCTCCAAGAATGGGAACCCAATCACTACCCTCCAGAAGAAGGGGACAAAATTCACGTGGATAGAAAAATGTGAAAAAAGATTTCAAACCTGAAACATCTATTGACCCATGCACCTGTACTGAAGATTGTCAATTCTGAAGCTGATTTCCTCATGTGCACAAATGCCTGTAAGGAAGGGCTCGGAGGAGTCCTTATGCAAGGAGGAAATGTGGTTTTCTATGAATCCCAAAAATTGAATTGAATGAGCACGAAGTCAACTATGTGACCCATGATCTAGCATTGGTCGCCATAGTACACACCTTGAAAATGTGGAGGCATTACCTCCTAGGAAGAAAATTTGTACTTATGACAAACCACTGTGGATTGCGATATCTGTTTGACCAACCAAAGCCCAATGCTAGACAAGCTAGGTGGATGGCCCTCCTCAGTGAGTTTGATTTTGAAATCAAACATATTAAGGGAAAGGAAAATAGGGTGGTCGATGCCCTTAGCAGAAGCATGAAAACAATTCATCTAGTAGTGGTAAGCACCCGTGAGACAGATGTCAATAAAAGAGTCAGAAATGCACAAGATGCAGACACATTCTTGTAGACCGTGACCTCGTACTTGCAACAAGAATCCACATGGATAAAATATGGAGGCTAGCAGATGATGGAAGGAGGTCTACTCACTTACAGAAATAGATTGTATATCCGAGATTGTGACGACTTGAAGAGGTTCATAATGGATGAACTTCACAAAAGACCCTACACTAGTCATCCAGGATACTATAATATTATCACATCCACCAGGAAACAATTCTATTGGCTTGGATTGAAGAAAGACATAGCTGAGTACTTAGCCAAATGCATAGAATGCCAACAGGTTAAAGTAGAACACTGACACTCAGAAGGATTATTACAACCTCTACCAATCCCATAATGGAAATGGGAAACCATCTCCATGGATTTCATCACCGGATTACCAACCTCGACCAAACAGAATGATGTCATCATGGTAGTGGTGGATAAATTGAGCAAGTCCACTCATTTTATCCCCATCAAGTCGACTTGTAAGGCAATAGACATTGCCAACATATTCATGAAGGAGATATTCAGACTGCATGGTATACCAAAATAGATCATGTCTGACAAAGACACGAAGTTTACTTCCAAATTTTGGAAATCAATGATGGATGGTTTGGAGACCAAGTTACTATTTATCACAGCCTATCACCCTCAAATCGATGGACAGATAGAAAGGGTGAATCAAATATTAGAATACATGCTCAGGATGCATGTAATGCATAAACCCAAAAGGTGGGAAGACTACCTTCCACTAGTGGAATTCTCTTACAACAACAACTACCAAGAATCCATGAAGATGAGTCCTTTCAAAGTCCTCTATGGTAGGCCGTGAAATACTCCAGTCAGTTGGAGTAATCCCCTACACAAAGTTACTATTGGACCCAACATGTTGAAATAAATGGAACAACAAGTGATTAAGATAAAACAAAATCTAAAGGTCGCTCAGAACCGACAGAAAAGTTACGCCGACCAAAAGAGAAATCCAAGAGAGTTCAAAGCGGGAGACCACGTATACCTCAAAGTGACGCAACCTGCCCCTCACCGAGCAATCCGGTCGCTCCACCAGGACCTTCTGTTTCTCACGGGCCGGAAGAGTCAATGCTCTTCAACTCCCTCGGGAGTCACGAGTCACCCACAGCAACTCCTTCGGAAATCAGGATATCGCGACTCGGGGGTTCGCGATTCATGCGAACACAATTCACTAACAGCTCCAACCTCTGAAACCCGAACTCTGAATAGTCAACAGTCAACGCTCTTGGTCTCGAGGATTTTCCTATCAGGAAATCGGTGGATGAAAGGCAGTGAGATACTTACCCTTCGAAACCCCGAACACCGATGTGCCGATATGCTTCCACGTGTCTTCCACTAACTTCCAGGTCCCACGCTGCCACGTCCCTTTCGGGATTTCACAGATCGTGAATCTGCGATGAAAGAAATCCTTGGCGTCGAGAACTCCGATTCCCCGAACGCCGAAACCCCGAAGTCCGATGACACCTGTCCTCCCCTCGCTCTCGAGGTCCCACTTCAGCCACGTCACCTCTGCGCTCGTGCGATTCGGGGATCGCGGGATCGCGATTTCACCGGTCACAATTCTCTTGCATCATAAAACCC
>ML777720.1:169175-186021 GCA_009831015.1 Picea engelmannii
GAACGGATTTAGTTTTCACGTCTGTTCTCGAGAAATTTATTCCCTTAATTGTCTCAAGTACTACCCTGGATAGATCTCCTCACAGGGACACCCTTTTTGAAAGTTTATCCAAGGTTCTACTGGAGGATTTTATGGTGTAAGTCTTAAAACCCTGCACGAGAGAGAATGGTTCTATTAGACTTTGACATTTCGGTGTTTCGGCATCCAAAATATCCAACGACGAGTTCCTTTGTAATCACAAGTCTCGAAATCCTGACTTGTGGAATCCTAAAAAGATAGAGTGTGGAGGAGTTATTATATTTCGATATTTCAACACCCGGGGTACCTAAGTGCGGGCCCCATGTACTCGCCCATCTTGAAAAATCGACTCGTGAAATCTCGACCCACAAAATATGGATGGAGGAAACCCTGAAATAGGCTGAGCGATATATATATAAATATATGTATGTAGGCTTCGGAGTTTCGGCTCCCAAAAAACCCAGGTGCGAGACCTCTTGTTCTTGCATATCGCGAAATCTCGATGGATGAGACCCCGAAATGACAATAGCGTGGATGAGTTATGGTGTTTCGGTGTTTTGGCACCCGAGATACCTAAGGGTAAGATCCCTTGTACTCGTCAGTCGCGAAACCCCGAAAAGGTATAACGTTACTAGAATTTATTGTTTTGGTGTTTCGACACCTGGGATAACTAGAGGAAAGTCTCTTTTACTCACTAGTCCTTAAATCCTAACTTGCGAAACCCCAAAATGGCCTAGCGTGTCTAGAGTTTGGATGTCTTAGAGTTTCGGCACCCAGGAAACCCAGATGTGAGACTTCTTGTCTTCGCGTAGCCCGAAATCCCAACTTATGAAATCCCAAAATGATAGAGTGTCGACAGGTTATGATGTTTCAGAGTTTCGGCTCCCGAGAACCCAGGTGCGAAACCCTCCTGTCCTCGCATTTCACGAAATCCCGATAGGAGAAATCCTGAAATGGATTAGCATACATGGTTTTGGTGTTTCGACGTTTCGGTACCCGAGATCTCCAAAAGTCAGTTTTCCTCGTGTTCGCTAGACATGAAATTATGATGGATGAAACCCCAAAAGAAGTTTGGTGGATATAGGATCTTCGGTGTTTCTACACCCGAAAAACCGACGGGTAGGAGACTCTCGCCCTCTTATACCATGAAAACCCGGTATGCAAAACCCCGAAAGGTGGAGTGCCAGGCTTCAATCCGAGCCGTTATTAATTGTGACGAACTGTTGGTTCTCTTCGAGCTTCGACACCTCTCCGATAATTCCTGTGGTCATCGTCGGTGATCATATAGGTACGGATAAGGGATGGTAGGTTCTTCAACAAGCCCCACAAGAATTCAGGATTCTGTTCCTCGGAGAAGAGAAGGAGAAGCCGAAAATTTTTAGTCTTTTGTAGTGGGTGTGTTACACATGGTTGGATGTTGATGTTCAACCTTCACATGTTGGAAATATAGGAATTTAGATAAGTATTTGGTTGTATCACCTTTCATGTTAGGCCCATAAAACAACTTCCTCAATGTTGTTACCATTTTCTGGTATCCTGGATCACTAGAATATGGTTTCTTGTGCACTTCATCCAAAGTTGTTAGCTTCAAATCAGTAGAATATAGTATGTACATCCTGGTTTTTAATATTAGTAGTCCACTGTAATGTACCCCAAGTTTTCCAAAATAAAAATAAAAAAAATTATTCCGAGGAACGTTAATCTTCAATTTATTCTAGGAGACTTGTAGTTAAAAGAAGTAGGTATTTATCGTCATTTTTAATTGTTAATTTCTGCGAGATTCTTATGTTCTAGCTATCAAACAATGAACAATCACATCACAGACATTTCTTCTCCAACTTAACTCTTATTGCACATAAATCCTACACAAATAATCTCTACATTTTAACCTCTATCCCTTTTAACAGTTCACTCCAATTATTATTACAATACTTATATATCTATGTTGTATTAGATTTAGGGAAAAAAAACACAAATTCTATACTCTTCCCTAAGGTTGCCATGCTTTCACGCAAGGGTGACCTCACTTGAATTCTTGAAATACGAATCATATACCATAGATTATATTCACTTTACAAAGGGGTCGTGAATGTACACCCTTAGAAAAAAAAAATTCAACTTAACATAAGGTATTTGACATTTCTTCACATTGCCAAATAGATTGAACGATTCACCTATGATTACTGGTTGTGTATTGATCTTCTAGTTAGTATTAACATGAAGGTTTGATACAAGTGTAACCCTAACAAATCATTTAATCATGCCTTAACTTAATGATGTATTAATTGAACAATGTATTAACTAAACGATAGCAGTTAGAGTTCGATGGTCCAGTTTGTCATATCATGAAGAGACTGTACTTAACTTCACACCTCTTAATATGAAAGGCAGGTTTCTTGTCAGACGTGAATTAAACCTCTTAACCGGCCATTAATGGAGACCTTGTGAGTGCGAAACTCAATGGTTATCACTTGTCCCCTCGTCCAATATGATTGAGCCATCTCTGCCCCATCACATGGCCAGAGACAACCTTCGTACCATCATCATTTACTCTTTGTAGTAAGGGTTTTTTAGGGATATATGAGTTTCTTCTTGTCATTTGTGAAGTTTTATGAATTAGCTTTGCAGTTTTTCTCAGTGAGGGAGATCGGTGACTTGGAGGATTTTACCCAATGGATGCAGGCATCTCTACCCGACCTCCCTGGTAAGTTCACAATGCTCCTGGATTCTAATAGTTGGATGGAACCCTCGGGGTTTTGTTACAATCGAAGAAACCTTCTGTACTGTAATTATTATTATTACTCTTAGTGAAATTTTTCCCCATTATTGTTATTCTCCTTGTAACTCCCTGGACAATTTTCGCTCCTGGATAAGTAGATTTCAGTGTTGTGTTACAAATCCTTTCGGAACCTTCTCGGTACTCATCCTTTTTGTTTTCGGATTCCACAATCTCGCACACGCATTTTAGTAGGGGTTAATTATGGGGTTTTTATGTTGTCCCTCTATTCTCTTTTATGGGTTAACCTTACCTTTATGTGTTGTCACCCAGTGTTGAGCCTCTGTGAGACCATGCAAAAGTTCTAGTCCAGATGTTAATTTGATAGGGTAGAACCCACACTGTGTATTGCATGTTATATAGAATTTTGTTTGGGAGTCCACCATTCAGTAGATTCTAATAGACCACTAACTGAATCTTATGATTTTAATGTCTTTTAAAGGATTTCCTATATTCCCATTAAGTATATAATATAATTTGGGGATTATGTGCATCGAATAATTTGTTAAGAAATACCCTATAACATATATATATATATATATATATATATGAGTCTATAAAAAATTCTTGGGTTAAGGTAATTCCTTCTATTATTATCATTGTCTATGGGTGATAAACACCATTCAAAGCCTGATAAATTCATCATGAGTTGTTAACTCTATATGTAAACTTCGAGTAAAAGAATCCTCTCCAGCACAGATAGTCAATCCATGTTATATTTTGGTAACATTGTTGGCATATAGCATTTAACCCTGTGTTTAAAGTTTTGAGCAATGCATTTGGCCTACTCGCATTGTGCGAACCCCTGTAGTTTAGATTTTCAATGTTAATGTTGTGTATTTATTTCTTTTCCTGAAGAGTTTGATTTATATGATTTGGTAACCAATTCTAATGATGGGACCCTGTTGTTGTGAGGGTATCCATCAGGAAGTTCTTGGACGATCCTCCCCTTCGTCTTGGAACGTCTGCTCAACCAAAGTGCGACAGGGAAAAGACACTAGGTCTCCAAGTCATAAGTTATGTGCAACTTTGTATAAACCTTTCATTTCATTAATAATTCTATTGAAAGTTACACTCATCTTACTTCTGTTGAATAATACTAATATTGATTTGTGTTTCCTTGCAAGGACTTCGACCATGCAAAGTTCTGGATGAAGGCACCTGCCATATGCATAAAAGGTATTCGGGTTTCATTTCTCCCCTTTTAAAGGTGTTCCCCAGGTTTCTAAGGATTGATACGATTCTAAACTAGAATGATATCATCGTGGGTGAAAATTCTCATTTATAACGATAGCCAATTCTTTAACTTTGTATCTTCAATTTTAACGAAAGGGCATAATGATCAAAACCTTACTACTATGTAAAATAAATGAATGGTATATATTGAACATGGTTGCATCATTATTCAAGTTGCATAGTCAGTTTTTAGATGGAAATACGAACAGTCCCTTCTTTCAGAATAATAGATCTATTATATAAATATTTCTAGAATGAATAGCAACACATATCTGTGAACAGTAATTCTGTCTTGAATCTTTCCGGTTTTACTTTGGTTCCTATAAAGAAAATTCAAACGATTTCTTGTTTAATCTTGTATCTTTTCCTTTTTCAATTATTACTGCAGTAGGTCTATGCATATCGAAAATATGTGGTTCCAGGGTGTATCCTGTTCAATTCAATTAATTTACTACTGTATCGCTTTATCCAAGAATTTTGTATGCGATCTGCTATCCTATTTGTTTTCCCTTATACTATTTTCCTTTCCAAGTCTTCATGTGTGAATAGACAGAATATTTTCTTTCCATCATTTCATTTCCAGAAATTCATCTATGAATAATTAGGTTGTTCGCCTCTCATTATTTCATTTTCCAGAAATGTGTTTATGACTGGTCAGACTGTTTTCTTTCTATACTTCATTTCCATAAATGTATTTATGACTAGTTATACTGTTTGTATTCCATTATGTGACATCCCCAAAAAATAATTTATTTTTAAGTTTTAGATTTCTTAGGAAAATTATTTCATTTTTGGTAAATTCGAAATTGGAAATTTTTTGCCATTTTTGGCAATTCTGAATTCTGAATTTAATTAATTGTAATTAATGATTATGATTGTTAGGAAGAGACCTAATTTGAACCAACTAACTTCTTGACTATTACACTTCTATGAAACATAATATTTTATAATTATTGTTGGAAGACAAATGGAACAACCATGTTGAAGTCAGTTGACTATGACTCCATGAGTGGGGAACATGTTGGAACTACCTCAGGGCTGATTGTTACAAGTGGAAAATGAGGAATTTGGCCATTGGAAGCCCCTGAAAATCAAGGATTTGGAAAGATGTAAAAATTCCCAAGGGAGGGAAAAGACTTAGGCAAAAATAATTTTTGGATATATAGCATTGTGAGGAGGCAGGATGCTTCCTAGTATGTGGGGAAAAATACTATTGATTGATTGCTATTATGAACACTACCTGTTGAGTGTGAGGCAAGGAAAAGATTGTTGAAGATGAAAGGCATTTGCTGAGGAGGAGTTCTGAGTTATCCCTCATGGATTCATGGTTAGGCTAGGGGGGTAAACAGGACAAGTGATTTGACTGCCCTATTCTAAGGTTGGGAGGAACATGGTTGTTCCAGTATTTATTCAGATATGTTCCTCTACTTTTCTTCTTGTTATGTCTGTACTATTGAAATGATTATACACGCCTCTATTTCTAAATGCACACCCTATTTTTCATATGTGAATAGATGGAATTACAGAGTTGTTGTAGGTTACTTGTTGTAGAAATAATTATTCTTGACTAAAGAATGTTATCTATTATAGGAACATAGATGTTATGATAATGAATGAACTGATAAAGTGATTGAGTATTTTTTTAGCTGTGGTAGGAATAGGATGTAAATAGTGAATAGCGTTGTAAATCCACTGTTTGTTAGTCATGGCAAGGAAAGAATTATATTGTATAAGGTAATAAATTACCCATGTAGATACAACTACAAATTCTAGAGGTTTCTACCTGTCATAAGATCATATATTGATAAAGTATTCAAGTTTTGTTTTCAACCTGTGCAGACTAAAACCCCAAATTGGGCCGAAACTCTACCATGATAGGGATTCATGAAATATTTATGTAACTATATGAATACAATTATGAATAATATATATGCGTTTTTTCATTTGGAAATCGATACAGTAGATGGCATAGAAAGGGCATTGTACAGTTATAAATTTTTGCACACACACACACACACATAGAGACATATATATATATATATATATATATTAAGTAATTAATATGAAAAATTTCTAACATTTATATAGAACCCACTGTACAATCAGAGTATCGAAAGAATGGCTATATATATATATATATATATATATAAGAAAATGTTCTGAATATAATTACAGAGTCATATCTTTAATCTATGTACACTGATAGACTCAAATCTGTTGTAACAACTAATTCTCAGATCCCGTCAACACCGACTATGGCAGGGAAACAAATAGTTTCATACATTCACATGCTCGGAAGCGAGGCTATTAGGTCCAAAAAACTTTGAGTATAGTTTAGAATGAAACTAAACAACCATTCTAACTAATACAAGTCCAAGATAAAACATTACAACAGTAAACACGAGAATTAATACTTCTTGCACTTTTTATTTTGCCTAGATAAAGGTCAAAAGCAAAGCCACAGAAATAAAGATCAACATGTATTATTCACAATACCAATTATACCAAAATGTTGAAGAATAGTTCCATTATACCAAGAAATCTATTTGAAGTTTCTATTCCATTAATGTTTCGAATAATGTCATAGTATAGTTCGACATAATCATTCGGTCAAATACATAATTTAAGGTCGAATCTCTTACTCGTCCGTGAAGGAAAGTAACAAAAGTAAAACCTAATGTTAAAACAAATAAAACTCTACCACAACGATAACTGTTTAGTCGAATCTTTCTACCATTAGTCGCTGAGGCCGTTCTTGAAAAAAGTAGGATGGAACCTGAAAACCTCTTAAGTAGATGGAAGAGGTTGATTCCCATGATTGTTACATGGTCGAAACCCCTGCACAAAGTTGTAAGAAATACCATCAGTAATCATTCAACAGAGGTAAGGCAAATAAACTAAAACGAGTAATAATACGAAAGGAATTGCAGAGTCATACTTAACTTTAAATGGAGGGATTTGATATCCTTCACTGTTGCATCGAGCTGAGTAACACTCCAAACTGAAAGGGGAGGTGGAGACCAATACTCCCTTATGGGTACCCTCGCAAGAACAGGGTCCCACCATTAGTGATCAGAATCAAAGAGATATATCAAAAGACATTGCAGGAATAGAATATACAAATTACCATTACAATGAAGAACATGAGTCGTGTAACGAGAATGGGCCAAATATTTATTCTAATTAAAATTTTTGAAATTGGATGCCATAGATCAATAACACCACTAAAATATATCGAGTACCATCTGTGAATTGGTTTAGTTAAGGAAAAGAAAATACAGGGTCAACACTGTGCCGAAAGCACCAGACTCGTATGACCGTTGTAATACGCTTAGACTATAAGTAATTGGACATGAAAATGATGAACCTGATTGTTCGTAGTATACAATGCATGCTAAAAATCATTTGATTTAGGGTTAGGCTAACTGTTAACTTAGTTAGCTCAAAGACCCCTTTAATCGTTTAAGAGTTAAGAAAAACTAGTAACATTCAAGGGAGGAAACTCGAAGTTGGGAGAGCAACGTGACATAACATCCTTCTATATGGCTGAAAGGCTTGATATTAACTTGAGAAAGAAAATCCCGGATATAAAACCTCGTTACATACAGTCAACTAGGAGACTAGATGATGAATGAGGCCAAGTAACAAGGTCTCTGAAAGTTCAATTAAAAATAGCATATGTTGGGGATACATAATTATTAAAGACACAGTAACAAGTTCTTTCCACAGGATGTAATAGCTTGGTTTAGAAAACTAGTACAGAGAAAAAGGGAAACTATGTGAAAACCCTAAGTGCTGCTAGGGTAACGCCAACACCATATTACTATAGTAAACCACGAAACAAACCAATAATCCTATCGAGAAATTGGCCGAAGGGATTGGAGCACATAGGATCATTCTTAACGACACAAAAAACTCAGGTACAAACAACCGAGAGATGACTTACCATGCATAAGGATGTTCGTCTGGAAGTTCCTTCCAAATACTCTTCCACCTAGAACAAAGTTGAGGCCCACGAATTCATGACCACGATACCGAGATGAATACCAAAAGAGGATGGTCTGTAACGTTTTTCTTTTTTCGTAGAGCCAAGGAGGGAAATGAAAATGATAATGCTAGGTACCCCCTTCAAATGGAGTAATGATGATGGTTGGAAACCGTACCTGAGCCATGTGAATATGGTAAGTTGTCAAAAATACAATGGTCACATAAGCTGAGCACTGAACCAAACGAACTTACCCCAGGACATTATAAATGTCGCAGGTAGGCTATTTAAGTCAAGATAGCATTGATCTGTATAGTTTTCCTAGAATATTAATGGTGAAGTATGTTGGTAGTCTAATTAGGGTTACAACTTTTCCCCTTGCTATTCTGGTTATATGTTGAACTTAGTTGTTGATGCATTAACCCTTTCCAAAATTAGTTAGCAATAATTTCGTTAATCGACTATGAACGTTTATTTGTGACAAACGTTAATCATAGCCACTTTGAGTTTTAGCCTCTACGCGCATGGGTGTCATTACTAAATTTGACTATGCGAAATAGTGACTGATACATGCCTAGAACGATACCTTGTTTTAAGGGTATTTAATTTATGTCTAACATTTCCCTAGTAGGTCCTATGGTTGTACAAATAGTAATGGAAGTCATAAGGATTTTACAGATATGACTATTATATTAATATGATAGTAGTTATAGGTGGTTACACATCTATATTATATGAGTGGGATGTAATCTTCAAAATGAGATGGCTAGTTTTAAGCTTTTGATGAGATCAGAATAAATTAGTTATATACTTATACTCACATATATAGGTTAACCTGCGACGAGAATAGGTAAGAGTAAGTTAAAGAAATATGACAGGAAAAGTAAAAAGGGGAAATAGGACTGCCATATAGTATAGTTAATGAAAGTCTGAAAGTCTTGAAGACAAAAGGTCAACTCGAAGTATCCTAATTATTTATTTTTTTCTAAATTTTTGGGTACATCACAGATGGTATCAGAGAAAAGGTTACAACACTTGGACCTTGAATAGGTCCACATTATTTACTTGGCATATATTTATGTTTATGTACGAATAATAAACCTTTATTGTTACAAACATAAAACCCTTTTTTGTTTTGTGTTAATCACGACAGCCCAGGATGACACAAAAATTAGACTTGATGGGAATCCTAAACAAAGATATGCTAAAGACCCAAGATAAAATAGTGACGAAATATCACCTACTAAAGTTTTGGAAAGGATGAGGAATCTCATTGTTGTACTACAGGTTTTCAAAGCAGACAATGAGAAGCTGAAGAAGGCACAACAAGAATAGAAGGAAATAAATGAAGTCTTGCTACGAAGTATAGTGACAAAGAAATCCCCAAAGGACAATAACTAGGAAGAAGAGGTCAGTAAAACGAACTCCAATAATTCTGTTCCTGGAGCAGAAAGAGGGGATAGCTCATCTGAGGGTACACCTTCAGTTGAAGACAAAACAAAAAAAGACAGAAAAAGGAAACAGGTAGATCACCTTAAGGGAGAATTTATGAAAATCAAACCAACTACCTTTGATGGGGAATCTAGAATAGGGGAGGAAGTTGAAGCATGGTTACTAGACATCAAGAAGTATTTCCACATATACAACTATTCTAGCAATATGATAGTTAGAATGAATATCTATAATCTGAAAGGAAAAGCCAACATTTGGTGGAAAGACCTGAAATTAGCCAAGGGTCTAAAGGAGAAATAGATGTAATGGTCTGACTTTAAGAAATACTTTAAGAAACGGTACTTATCTTAAAGTTACTATGAAAGAAAAATGAAATAATTTTATGAGTTATGACTTGGTCAAATGTATATGGAAGATCTGATAAACAAGTTCCTGGAATTACTAAGGTTCGTACCATATATCTGGGAGGATAAAGTGAAAATCTAGTGGTTCATAAGTTGTCTACCATAGTCTTACAAGGACAGAATCGAGTTTGATAACCCCAATTCCTTGATTGAAGTATTCAGGAAAGCTCGAATTTGTTATGACCAATACGAACAACAGACATAATTTCCCAAATCTTGGAAGGATAAGAAACAAGACATAATGAACTAGTGGAATAAGGGATACCAGTCAACTCCTTATCAGAATGCAAGAAAAATATTTCCCATAAAATATTTTCACTCCAACAATCCAAATACGCAAGTCAGTGGTAAACCAGTAAATCTGGGAACAAAGAAGTTTGGCATCAGTCCTCGCGAACCACTAAAGTGTTGGGAATGTGGAGAACCTCATTTAAGGAGGAACTGTCCATGTTTAAATTCAGCAAACAGAACTATTGTTCATAAGGAAGCCTCAATAGTGGGTGATGTGGGCATAATCTTGCATCAAATAAATGCAGTCGTGGTTGGCCGACAAGCTGACCACCAGTCCTCTATGGTGGAAATTGAAGGTAAAATCAATAACACTCAATTTTTTTTTTAATTGATCTGGGAGCTACATTAAGTTATATCACTCCTGGTGTAGTAGAGTCAAATAAACTCAAGAAATTGAGACACACAAAATCATGGCTGGTACAACTAGCAAGAGGAACTAAAAGGAAAGTGGTTGACTTTATTTATGATTATGAGTTCAGTTTAGGTGGTCAAAACATAAGAACAAATCTTAACATTCTACCACTAGGATCTATGATGTAATTATCAGAATGGATTGGTTAGAAAATCATAAAGAAGTATTAGATTGTTATGCAAAGACACCTAAGTATAAAGAAGAAAATGACACTACTAGGACAGTCCAATATATAAAAAAACCAATATCAGTTAGACAAGTTTCAGCAATGCAATTCAACAAATGCATGAGAAAGGGTTGTCAAGTTTATGCCATCCAAGTAACAAACCTGTTAGAAAAAGAAGATAAACCCCAACTTGGAAGAATTTGTTGTCCTACGTGATTTCAGAGACGTGGTTGTTGATGAAATACTTGAATTACCCCCTAGAAGGAAGATTGACTTTTCTATCGACTTGCTACTTGGTTCAACCCCTATCTCTAAAGCACCTTATTGAATGAGTTTGTTAGAATTGACAGAATTAAAAATTCAACTACAAGAATTATTGGAAAAAGAATATATCAGACCGAGTGTTTCACCATGTGGAGCACCAGTCCTCTTTGTGAAAAAGAAATATGACACTCTAAGACTATGTATCAATTATAGACAATTAAACAAAATGACTATTAAGAACAACTACCCCTTACCTAGGATAAATGACCTGTTCGATCAAGTAGGTGGGGAAAATATCTTTTCGAAGTTGTATTTACAATCTGGTTATCACCAAGTTAGGATAAAACATGAGGACATAAACAAAACAACTTTTCGAACAAGATATGGACATTACGAATTTGTAGTTATACCTTTCGGACTCACTAACATGCCAGCCACATTTATGTGTTTAATGAATAGTATTTTTAGTCAGTACTTGGACAAATTCGTATTGGTATTTACTAACGATATTCTGGTATATTCTAAAACAGAAGAAGAACATGAAGAGCACTAAAGGATAGTTCAACCAACTTTAAGGAAGCACCAATTGTATGCTAAATTCGATAAGTGAGATTTTTATCAGAAGAAAATAAAGTACCTAGGACATGTAATATCTGCAGAAGGCATTACAGTCGATCCTAAGAAAGTAAGAGACATCATGGAATGGGCGGTACCGAAGGATGTAGCGGATATCCAATCATTCATGGGAATCACTGGATATTATTGCAGATTTATAGAGGGGATTTCCAAAATTGCTTACCCTATCACATCATTACAAAAGAAAGGGACCAAGTTTAACTGGCCACAGAAGTGTCAAGACATTTTTAATAAGTTAAAGGAATTGTTAACAACTGCACCCATTTTAAAGGTAGTAGACCCAGATAAAGACTTTATCGTATGTGTTGATGTGAGTAAAGAAGGACTAGGTGGTGTCCTAACTTAAGAAGGACATGTTATTTGTTATGAGTCCTAGAAATTAAAAGAACATGAGGGAAACTATGTCACTCATGACTTAGAACTAGAAGCGGTAATACACGCCTTAAAAATGTGGCGACACTACATAATGGAAAGAAAGTTTCTATTATTGACAGATAATGGAGGTGTGAAATATTGGTTTAGTCAGCCAGACTTTAATGCGAGGCAAGCAAGGTGGCTAGCTTTCTTGAGCGAATTCGACTTTGAGTTAAGACATATCAAGGGTAAGGAAAACAAAGTAGTTTATGCTTTAAGAAGAAGAGTTCATGGGTTATTTGAAATAAATGTGAGTAGGGCATCAAGTGATCTTGAACAGAGGATAAATAATGCAGGTAATAACGACGAAAATTACACTAAGAGAATGGAAGAATTACAAAACACTACAAAATATTCAGACAAAATAGAGATGAGTATTGATAAAAATGGCCTACTACGATTTAAAAACATAATATACATACCAAATTCGACAGAATTAAAGTTAACAGTTTTGGATGAAGTGCACAAGAAACCATATTCTCGTCATCCAGGATACCAGAAAACTATAACAACACTTAGAAAATTATTTTATTGGCCTAATATGAAGGGAAAAACAACATAATACTTATCTAAGTGTCAAGATTGTCAGCAGGTAAAAGCCAAACACCAGCATCTAACCGACCTATTACAGCCCTTACCACTACCGGAATGGAAATGGGAGACTATATTGTTGGACTTTATTACAGGTTTGCCTAAAACTCAGAAACAAAATGATTCTATTATGGTGGTAATCGATAAACTTAGTAAGTTTGCACACTTTGTTCTTGTAAAGTCTACTTTTAAGGCTATTAACATAGCTGAAATATTCATGAAAGAAATTTTTAGACTGCATGGTATTCCTAAAATGGTGAATTTGAATAGAGACTTAAAATTCACATTTACTTTTTGGAAATAATTGTTTGCAGGGCTAAATACTAATTTGAATTTCAGCATGAGTTATCATCCACAAACGGATGGACAGACTGAACGAACAAACGAAATCATAGAATATATGCTCTGCATGTACGTAAGAACAAAACCAAGCAAGTGGGAAGACTACCCGCACTTGGTGTGATTTTCATATAACAATGGGTACCAAACTTTAGCTAAATTGAGCCCCTTCGAGGTACTGTATGACAGAAAGTGTATGACTCCAATTAGCTAGGATAACCTGGTTGACAGTCTCATGGTTGGACCAGATATGCTCCAAGAAATGGAGAATACGGTAAGAAAGGTACAACAGAACTTAAAAGAGGCACATGACAGACATAAGAGTTATGCGGACCAGAAAAGAAGACACTTGGAATTTCAAGTGGGAGACCATGTTTACTTAAAATTCAAAGCCCGAAAAATTTCACTGAAGTTAGGAAACTGTGCCAAGCTAGCACCCAGGTTTTGTGGCCCCTTAGAGATACTAGCTCGAATTAGACCCATAGCATACCAACATTCACTTCCAGCCAATCTAAAAATTCATAATGTATTTCATGTTTCATTGTTGAAAAAGTATGTTCAGGACCCGACTCATATGATCGATTGGAACTTGGTGCAAGTGGAACTAGAAGGCGAGTTCCAGGTGGAAACCCTACACATTCTGTATCAGAGATAAATAACATTTCGGAACAGAGTCGTCACTTAGGTAAAGGTGCAATGTAAGCACTTTAGCCTTGAGGAGGCCACTTGGGAGTTGGAAGGAGAATTGTTGAAATATCATCCAACCTTGTTCCAAGGAAGGAACAAACACTGAGGAAAATGTTTTATTGATGGGGGAAAGGATGTGACATCTCCCCAAAAAAATTATTTTTAAGTTTGAGATTTCTTAGGAAAATTATTCAGTTTTTGGTAAATTCGAAATTGGAATTTTTTTTTCCCTTTTTGGCAATTACGAATTTCGAATTTAATTAATTGTAATTAATGATTATGACTATTGGGCAGAGACCTCATTTGACCCAACTAGCTTCTTGACTATGACACTTGTATGAAACAAAATATTTTATAATTATTGATGGAAGACAAATGGAGCAACCATGTTGAAATTAGTTGACCATGACTCCATGAGTGGGGAACATGTTGGAACTATGTTAGGGATGATTGTTACAAGTGGAAAATGAGGAATTCGGCCATTGGTAGCCCTTGAAAATCAGGGATTTGGAAAGCTACGAAAATTCCCAAGGGAGGGAAAATACCAAGGCAAAAATAATTTTTGGATATATAGCATATGTGAGGAGGCACGACGCTGCCTAGTATGCGGCGAAAAATACTACTAATTTCTTGTTGTTATGAACACTACTTGTTGAGTTTGAGGCAAGGATAACATTGTTAAAGATGAAAGACATTTGCTGAGGAGAAGTTACGAGTTAGCCCTCATGGATTCATGGTCAGGATAGGGGGTGAATAGGACAAGTGATTTAACTTCCCTGTTCTAAGGTTGGGAAGAACGTGGTTGTTCCCTTTGTTGTTACAGTATTTATTCAGATATGTTCCTCTAATTTTCTTCTTGTTATGTCTGTACTTTTGAAATGATTATGCACACCCTATTGTTCACATGTAAATAGATGGAATTACAAAGTTGTTGTAGGTTACTTATTGTAGAAATAAGTATGCTTGACTAAAGACTGTATGTACAAGACTATAGCATGTTATCTATTATACGAACATAAATGTTATGATAATGAATGAAATAATAAAGTGATTGAGTATTTGTTTAGTTGTTGTAGGAATATGATGTAAATAGCAAATAACATTGTAAAGACATTGTGTGTTAGTGGTGGAAAGGACAGAGTTATCGTGTATAAAGCAATAAACTAACCATGTAGATACAACTACAAATTATGGAGGTTTCTACCTATCATAAGAACATATATTGATAAAGTATTCAAGTTTTGTTTTCAACCTGTGCAGACTAAAACCCCAAATCAGGATGAAACTCTACCATGATAGGGATTCCCGAAATATTTATGTAACTATCTGAATATGGTTATGAATAATATATATGCATTTTTTCATTCAGAAATCGATACAGTAGGTGTCATAGAAAGGGCATTGTACAGTTATAAAGTTATGCGCATATATANTATTAAGTAATTAATATGAAAACTTTCTAACAATTATATAGAACCCATTGTACAATTAGAGTATCGAAAGAATGGCCATATATATATATATATATATATATATATATATAAGTAAGAAAATGTTTTGAATATAATTACAGATTCGTATCTATAATCTTTGTACACTGATAGGCTCAGACCTGTTGTAACAACTAATGCTCAGATCCCATCAACACTGACTATGCGAGGGAAACAAATAGTTTCAGACATTCGCATGCTCGGAAGCGAGGCTATTAGTTTCAGAAAACTTTCAGTACAGATCAGAATGAAAATAAATGACCATTCTAACTAATACAAATCCAAGATAAAACATTACAACAGTAAACACGAGAATTAATAATTCCAGCACTTTTTATTTTTCTTAGATAAAGGTCAAAAGAAAAGCCACAGGAATAAAGAGCAACATGGATTATTCACAATACCAATTATACCAGAATGTTGAAGAATAGTTCCATTATACCAAGAAATCTATTCAAAGTTTATATTCCATTAATTTTTCGAATAATGCCATAGTATAGTTCAACATAATCATTCGGTCAAATACACAATTTAAGGTCGACTCTCTTACTTGGTCGTGAAGGAATGTAACAGAAGTAAAACCTAATGTTAAAAAAATAAAACTCTACCACAACGATAACTCTTTAGTCGAATATTTCTACCATTAGTCGTCAAGGCCCTTCTTGAAAGAGGAAAGATGGAACTTGAATACTTCTTAAGTAGATGGTAGAGGTTGGTTCCCATGATTGTCGCGTGGCTGAAACCCCTGCACAAAGTTGTAAGAAATACCATCAGTAATCATTAAACAGAGATAAGGTGAATAAACTAAAACGAGTAATAATAGGAAAGGAATTGCATAGTCATACTTAAATTTAAATGGAGGGATGTAATATCCTTCGTTGTTGAGCTGAGCTGAGTAACACTCCAGATCGAAAGGGGAGGAGGATCCCAAGACTCCCTGACGGGTACCCTCGCAAACACAGGGTCCCACCATTAGTGATAAGAACCGAAGCGATATATCAAAAGACATTGCGGGAATAGAATATACAAATTACCATTACAGTGAAGAGCGTGAGTCGCGTAACGAGAATGGGCCAAAGATTTATTCCAATTACAAGTTTTGAAATTGGAAGCCATAAATCAATAACACCACTAAAGTCTATATAATACCATCTATGAATTGGTTTAGTTAAGGAAAACAAAATATAGGGTCAACACTGTGCCAAAAACACCACAGTTGTATTACCTTTGTAATACGCTCAGACTATAAGTGAATGGACATGAAAAGGATGAACCCGATTGTTCATAGTATACAATGCAAGGTACAAATAATTTGATTTAGAGTTAGGTTTACTGTTAACTTAGTTAGCTTGAAGACCCCTTTAATCATTTCATAGTTAAGAAAACCTAGTTACAGTCAAGGGACGAAACTCAAACCTGGGAGGGCAGTGTTAGATAACAACCTTCTATACGGCTGAAAGACCTGATGTTCACTTGAGAAATAAAAGCCCAGATATAAAAAGTTGTTACATATAGTCAACTAGGAGACTAGACGATGAATGATGTAACATCCCGCTCTGGCGCACTGAGACCACTTATTCTTTGAGGACACTTGCTCGCAAGTGATCTGGACCCCTTTTGATGTTAGACCTTTTGTATATGATTATGATGTGATTGACAGATGATATGATGTGTTCCTATTCATA
>ML777720.1:208379-228027 GCA_009831015.1 Picea engelmannii
AACCCTTGGTGTTTGTCTCTGCAGTTAGCCTTTAGTTGTCGCCTCCTATTCGGGGGTGTTTGCTTCTCGTTGTCTCTATGATAGGTTGGGTCGTCTTGATTGTGTCTCGTCTAACCTGGTTCCTGTCAGTTCGAGTGTTGACTTAGAGTCGAGGGGGTTCTCCCTTCTGCACACGCGCACACACTTTTAAAAAAAAAAAAAAAAAAAATTATTCGCACCAGTTGACTGAGTAGATGTCCTTAGCCAGGAGGGGTGTTACAAATGAGGCCAAGTAACAAGGTTTCTAAGAGTTCAATTAAAAATAGCATATGTCCCGGAGACATAATTATTAAGGACATAGTAACAAGTTCTTTCCACAGGATGTAATAGCTTGGTTTAGAAAACTAGTACAGAGAAAAAGGGAAACTATGCAGAAACCCTCAGAGCTACTAGGGTAACGTCGACACCATATTACTATAGTAAACTATGAAACAAACCAATAATTCTACCAAGAAATCAGCCGAAGGGACTGGAGAACACATGATCCTTCTTAATGACACATACAAATTGGGTACAAATGAAAAGAACAACCGAGAGATAACTTACCTCTCATAAGGATGTCCGTCTGGAAGTTCCTTCCAAATACTCTTCCACCAAGAACAAAGTAGAGGCCCACGGATTCATGACCACGATACTGAGATGAATACAAAACGAGGATGGTCTATAACATTTCACTTTTTTCGCAGAGCCAAGGAGGGAAATGAAAATGATAACGCTGGGAACCCCCTTCAAATGGAGTAATGATGATGGTTGACAACCGTACCTGAGCCATGTGAATATGGTAAGCTGTAAAAAATACAATGGGCACATAAGCTGAGCACGAAACTGAACGAACTTACCCCAGTACATCATAAATGTCGCAGGTAGGATATTTAAGTCGATATAGTGTCGATCTCTGTAGTTTTCCTAGCATATTAATGGTGAAGTACGTTGGCGTTATAATTAGGGTTGCAAATTCGCCGCCTGCTATTCTGGTTATAAGTTGAACTTAGTTGTTGATGAATTAACCCTTTCCTGAATTAGTTAGCATGAATTTCGTTAATCGATGAGTAATGTTTAGTTGCGCCAAATGTTAATCATAGCCACTCTGAGTTTTAGCCTCTACACGCATGGGTGTCATTACTAAATTCAACTATGCTAAATAGTGATCGATACATGCCTAGAATGATACCTTGTTTTAAGGGTATTTAATTTATGTCTAACATTTCCCTAGTAGGCCCTATGGTTGTACAAATAGGAATGGAAGTTATAAGTCTCTTACAGATATGACTGTTATATGAATATGATAGTAGTTCTAGGTGGTTACACATCTATATCATATGAGTGGGATGTAAGCCTCAAAATGAAAATGATGGCTAGTTTTAAGCTTTTGATGAGATCAAAATAAATTAGTTATATACTTATACTCACATATATAGCTCAACCTATGATGAGAAGAGGTAAGTGTAAGTTAAAGAAATATGGAAGGAAAAGTTAAAAGGGGCAATATGACTGCCCCATTGTATAGTTAATGAATGTCTAAAATTCTTGAAGACAAAAGTTAAACTCAAAGTATCCTAATTAATTTTTTTTTTGTAAATTTTGGGGTACGTCACACATTGTATTTTTAGCACCTGTTGGATATGCATACAATGGCATTTAGAATGAATCATGCAGTTTTTTATAGTTATTTATACATACACATACACACACACACACACACACACACACACACACACAGTTACTTCCTATTGTATGCAATCAATTCCAACTATGATTAAATTGGTAGGGAAATTCGTCTAGAACTAAGGGATGACCCTGTGGACGTTTTTGATCTCAGATTTACTTACAGAATAGTATTCTCATAGTCTAAAGTTTATTTCCAAATGGAAATAACCAAATGTATATGGTTCACTGATCTGTTAGTGATTTCTAGCAGTGTATAATGAAATAATATTCTATTTAACACAACTATATTTCCTCATACATTTCCATAATTCGATTTCATTCCATCCAAGATACTTCGAAATTTTTTCTCAATAGTTATAGTTAAAATGTAATAGTTTATCCTACATTTCACTTCATTCCTTCATAATTTAATAAAACATAGCACCTCATTCATACTTAAAAGTATGCAATCCTATCAGCCAATAATTCCAAATAACATTTGAACAGAGAAGGAGTAGATAGACATATCTTAAAAAATTTTGAACAACAAGTGGAACAACCAAGTTCCTCCCATCCTTAGAACAAACCAACCAATTTACTTGTCTCGTTCACACCCTATCCTGACCATGAATCCATGAGGAAGAACTCAAAACTCCTCCTCAACAAAAGTCCTTCAATTTCAGTAACTTCTCCTTGCCTCACATTCAAAAAGAAGTGTTCATAATAGAAAGAGATAATTATTCCCCCCCAACATACTAGGCAACGTCCTACCTCCTCCCATATGCTATATATCAAAAGCAATTGTGCCTAGGTCGTTTCCCCTTGGGAATTTTCCCATATTTCCAAATCCCTAATTTTCAGGGGCTTCCAATGGCCAAATTCTTGATTTTCCACTTGTAACATTTAGCCCCGAGGTAGTTCCAACATGTTCCCCTATCATGGAGTCATGGTCAGCTGATTTTAACCTGGATGTTCCATTTTTCCATCAACAATAAATATAAAATATTTTTTTTCATACAAGTCTCATAGTCAATTAGTTATTTGGGTCAAATCATATCTCTTCCCAACAATCATAATGATCAATTACAATTAACTAAATTCGAAATTTGGAATTTCCATAAGTGGCGATAATTTTCCAATTTCGAATTTACTAAAAAAGGAAATAATTTCCTAAGCAATTTCAGATTTAAAAATAATTTATTTTTGGGGATGTTACATTCTTTCCCCCTTCATTGAAACATTGTCCTTAGTGTTCTCCCCTTTCTTGGAACATGATTGGATGAGATTTCTGCAAATCTCCCTCCAACTCCCAAGTGGCCTCCTCAGGGCTAAAGTGCTTCCATTTTAGTTTTACCCAAGAGATGACTCTGTTCTGAAGTGTTATTTCTCTCCTATCTAGAATGTGCAGAGGTTCCGCTTGGAACTCTCCTTCTAGTTCCACCTGCACCAAGTTCCAATCGATCATATGAGTAGGGTCATGAACATAATTCTTTAACAAAGAAACATGAAATACATTATGAAGTTTAAGATTGGTAAGAAGTGAAAGTTGATATGCTATGGGTCCGATTCGAGCTAAGATATCGAAAGGACCACAAAACCTGGCTACCAACTTGGCAGAGGTCCCTTGATTTAGTGAACTCTTTAAGGATTTTACTTTTAAATAGACGTGGTCTCCCACTTGAAATTCCAGGTGTCTTATTTTTCGGTCCGCATAACGTTTCTGCGTATCCTGAGCCTCTTTTAAATTTTTATGTACTTTCCTTACCGTACTCTCCATTTCCTGGAGCATATCTAGTCCCACCATGAGTTTGTCAACTAGGATATCCCAGCTAATTGGATTCGTACAACTTTTTCCATATAGTACCTCGAAGGGGATCATTTTAGCTGACGTTTGGTAACCATTGTTGTACGCAAATTCCACCAAGTGTAGGTAGTCTTTCCACTTGTTTGGTTTTTCCCTTATGTACATATGTAGCATATATTCTATGATTTGGTTTGTTCGTTCGGTCTGCCCATCCATTTGTGGATGATAACTGGTGTTGAAATTCAATTAAGTATTTAACCCTGCAAAAAATTATTTGCAAAAAGTGGATGTAAATTTTACGTCTCTATCTGAAATCACCATTTTAGGAATACCATGTAGTCTAAAAATTTATTTCATGAATATTTCAATGATGTTAATAGCTATAAAAGTAGACTTTACAGGAATAAAATGTGCATACTTATTGAGCTTATCGATTACCACCATAATTGAATCATTATATTTTTGAGTTCTAGGAAAACCTGTAATAAAGTCTAGTGATATAGTCTCCCATTTCCATTCTGGCACAGGTAAGGGTTGCAATAGGATGACTGGATGTTGGTGTTCAACTTTTACCTACTGACAATCTTGACACTTAGCTAAGTATTATTCTATTTCGTCGTTCATATTAGGCCAGGAAGACAATTTCCTTAGTGTTGTTACCATCCTCTGGTATGTATATTTTGTTTTTGAATCGTAGTAGACCTTCTCTGTCCAAACTCAGATCTATTTTTTCTGAATTTTCTGCATTATCTCATAATTCTTCCACTGTTCTAGCATAATTTTCATCGTTATTCCCTACAACCTTTATCCTCTTCTCAAGATCGCTTTCTGCCCTGCTAATGTTTATTTCAAACAACCCATGAACTCCTCCTCTTAAGGCATCAACCACCTTGTTTTCCTTACCCTTGATATGTCTTACCTCAAAGTCAAATTCGCTCAAGAAGGACAACCATCTTGCTTGCCTTGCATTAAGGTCTGCTTGAATAAACAAAAATTTCACACCACCGTTATCCATCAATAATAGAAATTTTCTACCCATTATGTAGTTTTTCCACATCTTTAAGGCGTGTATTACAACTTCCAGCTCTAAGTCATGAGTGACATAGTTTCATTTGTGTTCCTTTAGTTTTCGGGACTCATAACAAATAATGTGCCCTTCTTGAGTTAGGACACCACCTACTCCTTCTTTACTCATATCCACACAGACTATGGAGTCTTTGTATGGGTCTGTTACCTTTAAAATGGGTGCGGTTGTTAACAATTTCTTTAACTTATTAAAATTGTCCTGACATTTCTGTGACCAGTTAAACTTAGTTCCCTCATTTTGTAATGATGTGATAGGGTATGCAATATTGGAAAATGCGTCTATAAATCTGTGGTAATATCCAGTGATTCCCATGAATGAACGAATGTCTGCTACATCCTTCGGAATTGGCCATTCCATGATGGATCTTATTTTCTGAGGATCGAGTCCAATACCTTCCTCAGATATTACATGTGCTAGGTATTGCATTTTCTTTTGATAAAAGTCGCATTTATCGAATTTGGCATACAGTTTGTGTTTTCTCAAATTTTGCAGAACTATCCTTAGGTTCTCTTCGTGTTCTTCTTATGTTTTAGAATACACTAGGATATCGTCAATAAATACCAAAACAAACTTGTCCAAGTATTGATTGAAAATATTGTTCATTAAACACCTGAATGTGGGTGGCGCATTAGTGAGCCCAAACGGTATAAAAGAAAATTTGTAATGTCCATATCTCATCCAGAATGTTGTTTTACTTATGTCCTCATCTTTTATCTTAACCTGGTGATAACTATATTGTAAATCCAATTTAGAAAAAATATTTGCCCCCCCTACTTGATCGAACATATCATTTATCCTAGGTAAGGGGTACTTGTTCTTAATAATCATTTTGTTTAATTGTCTATAATCGATGCATAATCTCATATTTCCTTGTTTCTTTTTCACAAAGAGGACCGGTGCTCCCCATAGTGAGACACTTGGTCTGATATATTCTTTGTCCAATAATTCTTGTAATTGAATTTTTAATTCTTTTAATTCCAATAAACTCATTCAGTAGGGTTATTTAGATATAGGGGTTGAACCAGGTAGTAAGTTGATAGAAAAGTCTATCTCCCTCCTTGGGGGTAATTCATGTATCTCATCAACAAACACATCTTTGAAATCATGCAAGACNTTTTTTTTTTTTTTTTTCTAATAGGTTTGTTACTTGGATGGCATAAATCTGACAACCCTTTCTCATGCATTTCTTAAATTGCATTGCTGAAACCTGTCTAACTGAGATTAGTTTTTATATACCTTGAACTGCCCTAGTAGTGTCATTTTCGTCTTTATACTTGAATGATTTTTCATAACAATATAACACTGCTTTATGCCTTTCTAACCAATCCATTCTGATAATTATGTCATAAGACCCTAACAGTAGAATGTTCATGTTTTTATTTATTTTTTGACTACCTACACTGAACTTATAATCAAAAATAAAATCGAATACTTTTCTTTTTGTTCTTCTTGCTAGTTGTACCAGCCAAGATTTTGCATGTATTGTTTTCTTAATTTTATTTGAATCCACTATACCAGGAGTGATATAACTCAACGTAGCTCCATGATCATTTAAAATAGAAATACGAGTGTTATTAATTTTACCTTCAATTTCCACCACAAAGGACTCATGGTCAGCTTGTCAGCCATCCACAACTACATTGATCCGATGTAAGCTTCTGCCTACATCTCCCCCTATAGAGGCTTCATGTAGGTTGTGAATCGTAGTTTTGGCTGTCAAATTCAAACATGGACAGTTCCTCCTTAAGTCAGGTTCTCCACATTCCAGACATTTCAACGGTTCACAAGGGTTGTCTCCAAACTTGTTTGTTCCCAAATTTACTGGTTTACCACCTCCTTGGGTGTTCTGATTGTTGGAGTGAAAATATTTCCTTGGAAAACCTTTTTCTTCATTCTGAAAAAGAGTTGGTTGATATCCCTTCTTCCGCTAGTTCATTTGGTCTTGTTTCTTGTCTTTCCAAGCCTTGGGAAATTATGACCATTGTTTGTATTGGTCATAACACATTCAGGCCTTCTTGAAAACTTCACTCAAGGACTTGGGATTATCAAATTCAATTCTTTCCTTTTAGGACTATGGTAAAAAACTTAGGAACCGCTGGATTTTTACTTTGTCCTCCCAGATATAAGGCATGAACCTTAGTAATTCCAGGAATTTGTTTATCAGATCATCAATAGCCATTTGACCGAGTCGTAACTCATAAAATTCTTTGGTTTTTCTTTTATAATAACTTTCAGATAGGTATTGTTTCTTAAATTACTTCTTAAAATACAACCATTCCATCTATTTTTCCTTTAGGCCCTTGGCCAACTTCAGGTCTTTCCACCATATGTTATCCTTCCCTTTCAGATTATAGATAACCATTCTGACCTTCATATTGTTGGAATAGTTGTATATCTGGAAATACTTCTTGACGTCTAATAACCATGATTTAGTTTCCTCCCTTGTTATAAGTTCCCCGTCATAGGTAGATGGTTTGATTTTCTTACATTCTCCCTTAAGGTGATCTATCTGTTTTCTTTTTCTTCCTATTTTTATTTTATCTTCAGCTGAAGGTGTACCTTTAGACGAGTTGTCCCCTTTTTCTGCTTCAGGACAAGAACTCTTGGAGGCCCTTTTAGTGACCTCTTCTTCCTGGTTATCATCATTTGGGATTTTATTTGTCACTATACTTTGTAGCAGGACTTAATTTATTTCCTGTTGTTCATGTTGTGCCTTTTTCAATTTATCATTGTCTTCTTTGAAAACTTGCAGCTAAAAAATGAGATTTCGCATGGTTTCCAAAACTTTGGTAGGTGAAATTTCATCACTGTTCTTTCTTTGATATTCATGAGGCTTTTGTTCAGGATTCTCCTTGAGTCTGATTTCTACTTCATCCTGGGCTTCCATGATTACAACAGAATAAAGTGTTTTCTATTTGTAATAGTGATTGTTTTGTTAGTTTTACATAAACAAGAAAATATATGCTAAGTAAATAATTTGGCCCTGCTCAAGGTCCAAGTGTTGTAATCGTTTCTCTGATACCATATGTAATGTACCCCAAGTTTGCCAAAATAAAAAATAAAAAATTATTCCGGGGAACATTAATCTTCAATTTATTCTAGGGGACTTGTAGTTAAGAGAAGTAGGTATTCATCATCATTGTTAATTGTTAATTTCTGCGAGAATCTTATGTTCTGGCTATTGAACGATGAAGAATCACATCAAGAACATTTCTTCTCCAACTTAACTGTTACTGCACAGAACTCCTATACTAATAATCTCTACATTTTAACCTCCATCCCTTTTACCCCTTCACTCCTACTATTATTCTAATACTTATATATCTATGTTGTATTAGACTTAGGAAAGAAAAACACAAATTCTATACTCTTCCATAATGTTTCCATGCTTGCGCACAAGGGCGAACTCAATTGACTTTTTGAAATACGAATCATATACCATAGATTATATTCACTTTACAAAGGGGTCGTGAGTGTACACCCTTAGTGAAAAATGTTTCGGCTTAACATAACGTATTTGACATTTCTTCACATGGCCAAATAGATCGAACGATTCACCTGTGATTACTAGTTGTGTATTGATCTTCTGGTTAGTATTAACATGAAGGTTTGATACAAGTGTAACCCTAACAAATCATTTAACCTTGCCTTAATTAAATGATAATAGTTAGAGTTTGATGGTCCAGTTTGTCATATCATGAAGGTACTGTTCTTTCCTTCACACCTCTTAATGTGAAAGGAAGGCTTCTTTTCAGACGTGAATTAAACCTCTAAACCGACCATTAATGGAGACCCTGTGAGTGAGAAAATCAATGGTTATAACTTCTCCCCTCATCTAATATGATTGCACCATATCTGCCCCATCACATGGCGAGAGCCAGCCTTCGTACCATCATCATTTACTCTGCGTAGTAAGGGTTTTTCCGGGATATATGAGTTTCTTTTTGTCATTTGTGAAGTTTTCTGAACTAGCTCTGGATTTTTTCTCAGTGAGGGAGATCGGTGACTTGGAGGATTTTACCCAGTGGAAGCAAGCATATCTACTCGACCACCCTAGTAATTTTACGATGCTCCTATATTCTAATAGTTGGATGGAACCCTCAGGGTTTCGTTACAGTGGAAAAAACCCTTTGTACTGTAATTCTTATTATGACTCTTAGTGAAGTTTTTCCCCATTATTGTTATTCTCCTCGTAACTCCCTGGACTATTTTGTCTCCTGGATAAGTAGACTTCACTATTGTGTTATTCCAACTCCTTTCAAAACCTTCTCAGTACTCTACCTTTTTGTTTTCGACTTCCACAATCTCACACATGCATTTTAGCAAGGGTTAACGTACTTGGATTTACTTATGGGGTTTTTTCATTGTCCCTCTATTCTGTTTTATGGGTTACCCTTACCTTTATGCATTGTTACCTGGTGTTGAGCCTCTGTGAGACCACGCGAGAGTTATAGTCTAGAAGTTAAATTGATAGGGTAGAACCCACGTTGTGTATTGCATGTTATATAGCATTTTGCTTGGGAGTCCACCATTCGGTAGATTCTAACATGCCACTAACTAACTTTTATGACTGTAATGTCTTTAAAAGGATTTCCTGTATTTCCATTTAGTATATAATATAATTTGGGGATTCTGTGCACCGAATAATTTCTTAAGAAATTCCCTACATCATATATATATTTCAGTATGTAACAAATTCTTGGGTTAAGTTAATTCCTTCTATTATTATCGTTGTCTATGGGTGATAAAGACCATTCAAAGCTTGATAAATGTGGCATGAGTAGTTAACTCTATATGTAAAATTCGAGTAAAATCATCCTCTCTAACACAGATAGTCGATCCATGTTAGATTTTGGTAACATCGATGGCATATAGCATTTAACCCTGTGTTTAAAGTTTTGAGCAATTCATTTGGCATAACTGCACTCTGTGAACCCCTACAGTTCGTATTTTCAATGTTGTTTATTTATTTCATTTCCTAAAGAGTTTTATTTAGATGATTTGGTAACTAATTCTAATGATGGGACCCTGTTGTTGCGAGGGTACCCATCAGGAAGTTCTTGGACCACCCTCCCCTTTGGCCTGGGACATTCGCTCAACCAAAGTGCGATAGGGAAAAGACACTAGGTATCCAAGTCGTAAGTTAAGTGCAACTCTGTATAAACCTTTCCCGTCATTAATCATTCTATTGAAAGTTACACTCGTCTTACTTATGTTGAATAATAGTAATATTGATTTGTGTTTCCTTGTAGGGACTTCGACCATGCAAAGTTCCAGATGCAGGTCCCTACCATACGCACAAAAGGTATTCAGGTTTCATTTCACCGCTCTTGAAGAACTGCCCTAGGTTTCTAAGGATTGTTATGATTCTAAACTAGAATGCTATCATCATGGGTGAAAATGTTCGTTCATAATGATAGCCAATTATTTAACTTTGTATCTTCAATTTTAACAGAAGGGAATAAGAATTAAAACCTTATTACTATGTAAAATAAATGAATGGTATATATTGAACATGGTTGTATCATTATTCAAGTTGTATAGTCAGTTTTTACATGGAAATACGAGGAGTCGCTTCTTTTAGAATAATAGATCTGTTATATAAATATTTCTGGAATGAATAGCAACATATATCTGTGAATACTAATTCTGTTTTGACTCTTTCTGGTTTTACTTTGGATCTTATAGATAAAATTTGAATGATTTCATGTTTAATCCTGTAGCTTTTCCTTTTTCGATTATTACTGCAGTAGGTCTATGCGTATCGAAAATATGTGGTTCTAGGGTGTATACTCTTCACTTCAATTAATTTACTACTGTATCGTTTTATCCTAGAATTTGGTATGTGATCTACTAGCCTATTCGTTTTCCCTTATACTATTTTCCTTTCCAGGTCTTCATTTATGACTAGACAAACTATTTTTTTTGCATCATTTCATTTCCATAAATTCATCTATGCCTAGTTAGGTTGTTCACTTCTCATTATTTCATTTTCCAGATATGCGTTTATGACTGGTCAGACTATTTGCTTTCTATCCTTCATTTCCAGAAATGTATTTATGACTAGTTAGATTGTTTGTCTTCCATTATATTTTTAGCACCTATTAGATATGCATACATTGGAATTTAGAATGAATCATGCACTTTTGTATAGTTATTTATACACACACACACACACACACACACACACACACACACACACACACACACATACATATCCATATACACAATTACTTCTTATTGTATGCAATCAATTCCAACAATGATTAACTTGGTAGGGAAATTCGTTTAGAACTAAGGAATGACATGGTATATGTTTTTGATCTTAGATTTACTTTCATAATAGTATTCGTAGATTCTAAAGATTATTTGCAAACAAAAATAACCAGATGTGTATGGTTCACCGATCTGGTATTGATTTCTAGAACAATATAATGAAATAGTATTCTATTTAACACAACTATATTTCCTAATACATTTCCATAATTTGATTTCATTCCAACCAGCATACTTAGAAATTTTTCTCAACAGTTACATTTAAACTATAATGGTTTATCCTACATTTCACTTCATTCCTTCATAATTTAATAAAACAAAGTACATCATTCATATTTAAACAGATGCAATCCTATCAGCCAATAATTCCAAATAACATTTGAACAGAGAAGGAGTATATATAAATATCTGAACAAATTTCGAACAACAAATGGAACAACCAAGTTCCTCCCAACCTTAGAACAAAACAACCAATTTACTGGTCTAGTTCACCCCCTAGCCTGACCATGACTCCATGAGGGAAAAATCAGAACTCCTCCTCATCAAAATTCCTTCAATTTTAGTAACTTCTCCTTGCCTCACACTCAAAAATCAGTGTCCATAACAACAAGAGATCATTATTTCCCCCCAACATACTAGACAACGTTCTGCCTCCTCCCATATGCTATATATAAAACGAAATTGTGCCTAAGTCTTTTCCCCTTGGGAATTTTTGCAGCTTTCCAAATCCCTGATTTGCAAGGGCTACCAATGGACAAATTCTTGATTTTACACTTGTCACATTCAACCCTGAGGTAGTTCCAACATGTTCCCCTCCCATGAAGTCATGGTCAGTTGATTTTAACCTGGTTGTTCCATCAACAATAAATATAAAATATTTTTTTTCATTATAAGTGTCATAGTCAATTAGTTAGTTGGGTCAAATAAGATCTCTGCCCAACAGTCATAATCATCAATTACAATTAACTAAATTCGAAATTCAGAATTTCCATAAATGACAATAATTTTCCAATTTCGAATTTACTAAAAATGGAAATAATTTCCTAAGCAATTTCAGATTTAAAAATAATTTATTTTTGGGGATGTTACACCACTTGCATCAAAACTCAAATCTGTTCTGTCCAAATTTTATGCATTACTTTGTAAATCTTCCACTATTTTGATGTAATTTGTGTCATTACCACTTGCAGATTTTATCCTTTGTTCAATGTCGCTTCCTGCCTTGCTAATACTTATCACAAACAACCCATGATTTCTTCTACTTAAGGCATATTCCACTTTGTTTTCCTTACCCTTGATGTGTCTTACTTCGAAATCGAATTTTCTCAAGAAGGCCAACCACCTTGCTTGCCTTGCGTTAAGATCTAGTTGAATGAATAGGAATTTCACACCATTGTTATCGATTAGTAACATAAATTTTCTTCCCATTATATAGTGTCGCCACATTTTTAACACATGAATTACAACTTCTAATTCCAAGTCAAGTGTGACGTAGTTTCTTTCATGTTCTATTAGCTTTCGTGACTTGTAACAAATAATGCGTCCTTCTTGATTTAGGAGACCTCCCAAGCCTTCTTTGCTTGCATCCACATAGACTGTAAAGTCTTTATCAGGGTTGCTACCTTTAAAATAGGTGTGGTAGTTAGAAATTATTTTAACTTATTAAAATTGTCCTGACATTTCTACGACCAAGTAAACTTTGTACCCTTTTCTTGTAGGGATGTGATTGGGTATGCAATCTTAGAGAATCCCTTGATAAATCTATGGTAGTAACCGATAATTCCCAAGAATGACCAGATATCTTCCACATCCTTAGGGATAGACCATTCCATGATGGATCTTATCTTCTCTAGTTTGACTGCAATACCTTCTTTAGATATTATATGTCCTAGGTACTGTATTCTTTTTTGGTAGAAGTCACATTTGTCAAATTTTTCATACAACTTGTGTTTTCTTAGGGTCTGCAATACTATATTTAGATGTTTTTCGGTTTTTTTTTTGTTCGAATACACTATAATGTCGTCAATAAATACCAAAACAAACTTATACAAATATTGACTGAATATGATATTCATTAAACACATAAATGTTGTTGGTGTGTTAGTGAGACTAAACGAAATAACCACAAACACATAATGTCCATATCTCACTCTAAATGGTGTTTTACTTATATCTTCATCCTTTATTCTAACCTGGTGATAACCAAATCTTAAATCTAACTTAGAGACAATCTTTTCCCCTCCCACTTGGTCAAACAGATCGTTAATTATGGGTAAGGGATACTTTCTCTTAACAGTAAATTTGTTTAACTGTCGATAATCAATACATAATCTTAAAGTCCCATCTTTCTTTTTATAAAAAAGGACTGGTGCTTCCCAAGGTGAGACACTTGGTCTGATGTATTCTTTGTCCAACAGTTATTATAGGTAGATTTTCATCTTTGACAATTCAGGTAAACTCATCCTATAGCATGTATTAGATATCAGAACTGATCCAGGAAACATATCGATAGAGAAATCTATCTCTCTTCTTGGGGGTAGTTCAGTTATTTCATCCACAAATAAATATATAAACTCATGCAAGACGGTAAAGTCTTATAGGCTGGGTTTATGTTTCTTTTCTAACATATTTGTCACTTGAATACCATAAATCTGACAACCTTTATTCATGCATTTCTTAAACTGCATGGTTGAAATCTGTCTAATTGAGACTGGTTTTTTGATGCCTATCCTAACAGTGTTGTTTTCATCTCTGTAAGTAAGTGATTTTTTGTAACAATCCAAAATTACTTTATGTTTTTCTAACAAGTCCATTCCAATGATTATATCGTACGACCCAAATGGTAATATATTTATATTTAACTTTGTATTTTGGCCATCTAAACTGAGTTCACAATCGGAAATGAAATCTATTACTTTTATTTCTGTCCCTATTGTTAGTTGTACTAGCCAAGATTTAGTATGCTTTACTTTCTTAATCTTGTTTGAATCAACTACACCAGGAGTAACATAATTCATAGTAGCTCCTGGGTCAATTAAAATAGAAATATGATTATTATTAACTTTACCTTCAACTATCACTATAGTGGATTGGTGATCATCTTGTCATCCATCCACAACTGCATTAATTATGTGTACGCTTCTGCCCACATATCCTACTATAGAGGCCTCTTGCAGTTTATGAACTATGTTCCTTTCTATGGAAGTTAAACACGGACAGTTCCTCCTTAAGTGAGGTTCTCCACACTCCTAGCATTTTAGCGATTCCCTAGGGTTGTCCCCAAATTTCTTGGTTCCCAGATTAAGTGTTCTACCTCCCCCTTAGGTGTTCTGGTTATTGAAATGAAAATATTTCCTTTAGAAATTATTTTTTGAATTCCCAAAACGGGTAGGTTGGAAGCCTTTGTTCTGCTGATTCATTCTGTCATGTTTCTTGTCCTTCCAAGCCTTAGCAAATTCAGACCGTTGTTTGTACTGATCATATCACATCCCGACCTTTCTAAAAAAATTGCTTAAGGTCTTGGGGTTGTCGAATTTAATTCTATCCTTATAGGATTGTGGTAGGCAACTTAGGAATCACTGGAATTTTACTTTGTCTTCCCTAATGTAAGGCACAAATATTAATAATTCAAGATATTTGTTTATCATGTCGTCCATGGTAATTTTTATGAGTCTTAACTTGTAAAATTATTTGGTATTTTTTTCATAATAACGTTATGATAAATATTGTTTCTTGAAGTACTTCTTGAAATCTGACCATTCCATCTGTTTCTCTTTTAAACCCTTCGCCAATTTCAGGTCCTTCCACCAGATGCTCAGTTTTCCTTTCAGGTTATATATAGCCATTCTAACCTTCATGTTACTAGAATAATTATAGATTTGGAAAAACTACTTTATATCCAGTAACGATGCTTGATATTCCTCCCCTGTCCTGGACTCTCCATCAAAAGTGGAGGGTTTTATATTCTTGAATTCACCTTCCAGGTGATCCACCTATTTCCTTTTCCTTCCAGTGGCTATTTTATTTTCTACATCTGGTGTGCCTTTAGAAGAACTATTCTCATTCTATGCTTTAGGACCAAAGTTTTTGGAGGCTCTTTTGCTAACCTCTTCATCCTTGGCATTGTATTATGGACTCTTCTTTGTTACAATGTTGCGCAACAACACTTCATTTATCTCTTGTTGGTATTCGTGTGCCTTTTTTAGTTTCTCATTATTTGCCTTGAATGCTTGCAACTCCACGATAAGGTTCCTCATTATTTCCAAGACCTGTGTGGATGAAATTCCTTCACTATTCTGCGCAGGCTCTCTAGGAGGTCCTTTATCAGGATTCTCCTCAAGTTTGATTTCCTCTTCGTTCTGTGCTACTATTATCACAATAAAACATTTTTTTTTTTTGTAACAGTAAGAAGTTTTGTCAGTTTTTCCTTAAACATAATAGAATGTACTAAACAAAATTTTTGGCCCTATTTGAGGTCCAGGTGTTGTAACCTTCGACTTTGATACCATATGTAATGTACCCCATATTTACCAAATAAAAAAAAATTGATAGGTGCATTAAAACTTATTTACTCTGTTATACTTTATCAAGTTTAAAACTATAATCGTCGCTATGAGAATATGAAATATACCTATTCGTAGTTACAAGTGAATAATAATAAGATAGTTAATTTTTCCATGAATTCATTCCTATTAAAATTATTCAGTACATGCGACAATTGTTTAGTACATTCAACCTTTTATCATAATAGGCTAGTTTTTAGACTACCCATGAAATTGTAATATTGGAGTGGATCTGTAAGATTCTTGTTGTGTCCGTAAAGGGCTATAGTAGCCCTATATTAACATGGTTTCTACTTTTATCAAAGGGATCCATAAAAGTGTTTCACTAAATCTCTATCTTTAAACAGGTCTTAGAAATTTATAGTTCATATCCAATATATGAGTATTTTAAGCTTACCACAAAACGATCCCATATATTAGTTTTTTTTCTCCTTTAATATACTCTTATATCCCATGTATCAAGATTGTTTGGAGTTGTCTTGGGATATACAAACCTTACCATATCTATATAGATATATATATAATTCCTATATCTATACATATATAGTCATAAAAGGTAGCTTATGTCATTGAGGTCGTAGATATATATTATCACATGCTTTATAAAAAGTTTAACGTTATTCACACACACACACGCGCGTGCACACACACACACACACACACACACACACACACACACACACACACACACACACATATATATATATATGTCCACTTACTACAATATTTACCCTTACTGTATACACATTCTAATTAATACATGAAGTGCTCATTCTTGTCATCTTTGCATTAAACTTTAACATAGTAACTAAATGAACTTAGTGTACGCTAGTTTTAACGAGAGGGTTGCTTGGATAATGAAAACTTTTTGTGTTTAAGGGGTTAGAATCCCATTAGGCATGACAGGTCGTAACCCAAAGCCTAGTAGCACATTAAATCCAACCCTAAATATTAACTGTCTAGCATGAAATCCCACCCAACTTGGTGATAGGGATTAGAACTAAAATGGAATTAAGGGAGTTAGGTTAAATGCGAAGTTAATATTGTTCATAAACACATCAATTCTCTGGTCAACAGTTATGAGGGTTATGCAATGTACTGAATACTAAGTTATCATGTCCAATGTGGACATTCCATATGATTTTATTCACATGGCCAGAGTACCCAAACATGCCCTCGCCATTACTCTTCACTGCGAAGGATTCCTGGGTAACTAATGCATCATTTTTCTTTTGGCTCTATGCATTATGCAAAATCGCCTAGCGTTAAACCCTGTAATGTTTCTCTATGTGTAAGACTGACGAATTGGAGTGGTATTTCTCTGCGTAAGGCAAGGAAAGGGTGTGCGACCAACTGATTTCCTTCTATACTAGGTAAACCCAAGAAAACTCTATCGCTTAAGCTATCCTGTAAAAGGTGTGGTAGTTTGGAAATATTAGTCGTGTTTGTAACTTCCTTTGTAACTGTCTCGTACAACTTTCAGTTTGAGGTTCTTCTTTTTTTGTTGTCATTTAAACATATTAATACATTTCCATCCATTCTCTATGTAATAAATCCCCATCAGGTAAATCACGGTGGTTTATGATACTAGTCCTTCCTGTGAGTGTAACCACTCTCTTCTCATGGTTTTCATTGGGGACTTGTCTAAAATTTACACAGACAGTTTAGCCTCTTGGTTCAAGAATAGTCTTGTAATAATATTGATGGTTTTGTTTCTAAGAAGTTAGAATGTGACCTCGATCTTCTCCTTATCGTTTATACTTGTATTTTTGTTTAAGTTGTTCACGTCATACCTATTGCCCAAAAATCATGTGGTTAAATCTTCCCGGGTTTCTACAATGATTCTTAAATCTACTTATGATTTTTGTATGTATAAACTGTATATCATTATTTCTTGTGTATTATGTTATATATCTCTTCAATTCGTAAAGAGGAAAGGATGGCATGAATCCCCAAACTATCGGCTCTAAAAAATGAGAATACACATCTTGAAACGTACTGTGCTTTATTTTTCCTTCAATTTACACGATATATATTCATAAAACATTTTTTGTGTAGGAAGTAAGGTTTTCTTACCCATGAGTAAAGTTTAGTAACTGGTTTGTGAGACTTCCTCTAATTTTATTTATGTTTTTCATACTTATACATGAATTGTTAAAGTCATAATACTTCCTATGTGTGTAAGTTTCCCAGAATTTATACTTCATTTAAATATTTACCCTAAGTTCTATGTTCTATAAATCTTCGTTTTGACTTGTCTATATGTACTTCTTCCGCATAAATAAAATAGCAAATGAAGTATCTAGAACCCCGTCTAATTCTCTTCCATTGGAAAGATTTTCTTTGACGAAAATGAAAGATTATAGTAGGTTTGAAAATGTGAATTTTTAGTTCAGTTTATGCTTATGTCCTTGTCTGAGTTTTTAATAAACAACTCATAAGTTTTGATATCTATGGAAATAATGTCCTACAACCTTGTATGTAGTCCCGAATTGGGAAGTATATGCCTCTGTGGGACATGCTACTATACTGTGTGAAATTTATTATTCTGGTTATAAAAAATATTAAATGTTTAGCAATGTTTAATTTCTTGTTTACATTTTGGAGTATTCAGTTAGATCCTTTCAGTTACCAAACTAATGATGGGGCCCTATTTTCCTTGCGAGGGTACCCATCAACCATTTTTGTGTCCACTCCTCCCCTTCAGACTGTTGACGGGTCGTTTCTTCAATGCCGGTGGAGAATCACATCCATGCCAGATATAAGATAAGTATTATTCATTTGTTGAATCTTTGATATTTAATTTTGTTTGATTTCTTAACACCGTTTACTAATTCTGTCGATTTTCCCCTTGCAGGATTTGATCACTCCGAGGAAATCGGATCTAAGGGATCACCTTACTCGAAAGGTATTCGAGTTCAAAATATCGACATTTAATTTTAAACTTCTTAGGTTTTTTTTATTAGTGGTACAGGGTTCTCACCCTAGGGTACTCTACTGTGATAATTTTGAACTAGGGTTCCATGGATAAACTAGCTATTTTTATTTTAATATTTTTAATGGAATAAACAGATTGTAAAGGGAAACCCCATTTTGAAATATGATTCCACAATTAAAAAAACTATGATATCATGTGTTGTGTACAATATTGAATCTCTAATTGTATATGGACCATCGCCTATATATAATGCAATTTATCTTCAAAAGGGGGAACTGTCATTTGCTTTATCTTTGTTCTATGGTATCTGTAAAGATATTGATATGGTATTTTGCATGTATATTTATGTACATAAATAAATCTATATGGATATATGGAAATACACACAATTATCTTCTATTTAAGCACGTATTCACTTATAATTTTTCTAGAATACAACCAATAGTTCTATCTTTCTTTATGCCTAGTCCAATATATACATATATTACTATATATGCATATATACATAACTCAACTTCATTCACAATTAAAATTCACAATATGTTTATTATCTTTACTCAGTGAATATATTCAACCTGTAAAGAAATTATCCTATAATCATTTCATTCTGTTAGCTATTAATTAACAAAAAAATTCAACAAGGAAACAAGTAGATGTACATATCTGAATATGATGTTGGAACACAAATGGAACAACCAAGTTCCACCCAACCGTAGAACAGAACAGCCAAACTACTTGCTCTGTTCACCCCCTATCCTGACCATGGGTCCATAAGGGAGAATTCCAATGATCCTCTTTCGCTACAGTCCTCCTTTCAGATAAGAAATTCCCCTTGCCTCACACTCAGAATAGTGTTCATAAGAGAAAGTGATATCCTTTCTCCAACATACTAAGAAACATCCTACCTCCTCCCATATGTTGTATATAATAAGCATCTTGTGCCTAGGTATTTTTCCCTCCGTGAGAATTTTGGTAGCTTTACAAATCCCTGATTTTCAGGGGATGCTAGTGGTCAAATTCCTCATTTTCCACTTGTAAAATTTAGCGCTGAGGTAACTCAATTATGTTCCCCACTCATGGAATCATGGTCAGTTGTTTTCAACCTGGTTGTTCCATTTGTCCTTCAGCAATTAATATATAAATTTTTTTGCGTTTTACATGTGTCATAGTCAAAGAGTTGGTTGGGAAAATCAAATCTTTGCCCAACAGTCACAATAATTAATTACAAATAATCAAATTCCAAATTCAGATTTTCCATAAATGGCAATAATTTTCCAAATACGAATTTGCAAAAA
>ML777720.1:266281-277156 GCA_009831015.1 Picea engelmannii
TATCCCATTCATATACGTAAGTTTTAATAAATTAAATTATTAACCCTATTAATTCTTTACTCACATAATTAAAGAGTTGATTAATAATTAATTAACCATTGACAATTATGAACAAATAATTAATGATAATTAATTAGTTAATACTATATAAGAAATAATTACTGTTTAGCTGACATCTTAGGACAATCAAATTATCAATTTAATTATAATTAATAATCCTTTACATTTATTTAAGAAGGGTCATTACAATTTGCCCAAGTCTCCTTTAGATTTTATCTTTGGGAAGGATATAGCTGTCGATGGTCAATATGACATTGATAGGGCAGAAAAGTTCATTGAACAAATTCAGTCGATACATCAAGTGGTGCAAGAGCAGTTGGAAAAGAGTCAGGCCAAGTACAAGACGAGACATGACAAGCATCGTGTTGATCACAATTTCCAGGTTGGAGATGAAGTTTGGCTTTACATCAGTAAGGAGAGACTTAAAGGAGAAGGTAAAAAGTTGAAACTGATTCGATATGGTCCTTTCAAGATTATCGACAAGATTGGTAATAATGTCTTTCGTTTAGATTCGCCTCCTTATATGTAGATGTATGTAGTTGTTAATGTTGAGAATTTAAAATTGTATGATCCTCCGTTGATTGATGATCATGGAGAGCGTGTTCAGATTCCTTCTATAGATGATTTTTCCCCAAAATATCTTACAGCACTGCTTGAAGACACAATCCTTGATAGGAGAATGCGAACATCAAAATGAGGAAATGTGGAGTATCTTCGAGTTGGTCTTAAAGGAAAAAATCTAAGCAAATCCAAGTGGATTGAGGTTGGAAGGGTGAGGGAACTATACCCCCATCTTCACATAGACTGAAAATAGTCTTTTGGAGGTCCAAAAGCTTCCCAATGGGGAGGTGTGATCAGGGGATCAAATTTTGCTGAAAAATTCAAAGTGCTCGGAATCGCTTCAAATCGAACGAGAGCGTAGGCCTCATTGTTTCAAACCCAACGCAACTCGTTTCATCTCAAACGGACATCGGGAGCGAGAGATATCACAATCTGTTCGGAATGTCAAACAGGCAAAAAAAAGGGGACGCTGACTGTACAATCCGTACAGGCTGACGTGGCAGAGTCCGTACACTGACATGGAAGAGGTGATGTGGCATATTCTGATTGGAAGGTGTGGTCGAATTAGACTGCAACACATGGCATATTTTTGATCAATGGTAAGGTGCCACGTGGCCTAGTCATGGGCTACCACATGGCACCCCGGTATTGGTTTTTGGTTGTTGATAAAATTGTATGGAGTCCGTGGGGATCGAACCCCAGACCTCCCCTTTGGCTCCATGCTTTGGTAGAGTGTGGGCTACCACTATCCCACACGGTGTTCCTTATTTACCATACGGGTTTAATTGTATTTGAAATGCATTGAATTATGATATGGGGCACGACCGGGCTGGGGCTTAGCCCCAGCCCCTGGTCACATGATTTTATATATGTGACCACCACATTTTATATGGAGCGCATATTGCAAACAACCCTTTGTTTATTGCACGTGGTATTATGTACTGTGCCATGTAACCACATGAAGCGCATGGGGGATTAAGTTTTGGTTTCAAATGGTTTTTCCCGCCATTTGTCTTTGTTCTATTTGTTTGGGAATAGAGCCCTTTTTTCCATAGCGCGAGGTCATATGACCGCATCTGCTCGAGAGCTAGGCGGTTAGGGTCTGGCTCACCCATAACCATCCTACAGTTCTCACCGTTGGCGCGGTTGCGCCCGGTGCTGGGTTTTCATGCTTTAAATTGCATGTGTGCTAGGTTCATGAAACAAGGGTGTGTTTTGTAGATGCAGAGACAACAAGCTTGAAGGAGGGACTTCCAAGAGGCCTAACTTCTTCATTTTTTGGCCAAACGAGGTGCCAAAAAAGCCCAGCTACGGGTTTTTGGACGCTCTGAAGCCATTGGAGCAGTTTGTTGGTCAGTTTGAGCATTGTAAAGCACGTTTTTGAGCACTTTGAGCAATTAATAATAATGATCCATTGGAAGTTGGACCAGGAGATGTAGCCTAAGAGAGGGGTGAACTCCTTTATCAATTGTTGTGTTTATGTGCTTATGTTCATTGATTATGATGCTCTTTATTTGTATCTTGAATGAGTAATCCTTTAATTAATGTGTTGCAAAGTTGATTCATTTTCTTTTAATACATAAATTTTACATGCAAATATTTTCAAGATTTCAAGTCTTCTTCAATTTTTAGATCATAAATGTAGCAATTAAGATGAAGCACAATTTGTATATTGTGGACCTTGAGAGGATTGCTCTTGTCCTTATTAGATAGACGACATTTAAGATAGTTAATGCAGGTAGATAGAATTTTTAATTCTAGATTAGACAGTTTTAGAGCGCAGAAGGGAAACGAGATATAGACACCCTCATTGTGCATTGTAACATTATTATGGAGAAGGAAGAGCAAGAGAAAGCAGAGAGATGTGTAAGAACAACCATGTACAGATATTTGAATTAATAGAAAAGTTTGATTCAAATTCATGGTCTGTGTTGTTCTCTGTGTATTGATGTTGATATGCTCATGAATGTTTGCTTCCTGTTATACATTTTCTTTTATATGTTGTGTATATGATTTCATGTTGAGTTTGGAATCTGAGAGGGAGAAGGAATGAGTTTCAATTGCTTCTCTATTTGAGCCAGAGAATTCCTGCAAGGAGTGTAGTTGAAGTGTCCGCAAGGAGTGCATTGATAGAAGGTTCAAATAGAGAAAGATTTTGTTATCATTCTTCCCAAAAGGTGCAGTTGGGCACAGAAATCGTGCAAGGAGAGCGCAGGCTAAGAGAAATCTCAGGGCTGCGAACCTGAGTGAGAGTTGAAGGACTGTTGCTGCAGGTGTGCGCAGAGTCAAAGGACTTCAACACTTAGACATGGTTAAAGGTTTGTCACAAGGAGTGCGTGCAAGAGTTTTCCTGAAGAACTTGAAGGTCGTGGGAAGATCTCAGGAAGGATAGATCCTTCCAATTTTTTGAAGGACAGTGCAGAGAAGTTGTGCCTTGAAGGTTGGAAAGAAGCATCGCAAGTTTGCATGCAGGTGGACGAGTTCTATGGAAGAATACTTAGTCGTTACGCAGATTTCATCAGGAGAAATGTACAGTCAGAATTCTCCGAGGAGAATCAGTGAATCTCCATGAGCCGTCAGATCTCATAGAGGAGTAGGGGAGATACGCGAGTAGTCCCATAGTGTTCGAAGCTCAGGAGGGGTAGAGTCATTGATCCGAGTCACAAGGGCCATCAGATCTACTCGTGGATCGGCATATCGGGGTTTTGTGGATTGAAACTCCAAACCATTGCAATGGAAATCGTGAAATTGTGATACGTGATAGCCCGATAGTCAAAATATAGTGTGGGGACCACAGGAGTTGGTGACGTAGACAGGTGGTATGCTTCATCAGGTTTTCGCAGCGAGAAGTCCCGAGCATTGGACATCAAGATTCGCGATCTCGCGAAGTCCGAAATCCTGACAAGGTTACGGGATCATTGAAAAGTCAAATCCGTGAGCTCATCGGAGTTTCTTCATATCGGGACTCGGGAGTCGGAGAATCGAGTTGCTCGACACCACAAATGCCAAGATCCCGATAGAGGAAATCCCGACAAAGTAAAGGAGAGGGTCAACATTGACTCATATCGGTGTTCGAGGATTCGAGGGTGCAACACTCGAACATTGATCCCATGATACCGCGAAGTCCAAAATCCCGACGAGGTGACGGGAACGTTGAAAAGTCAACCCACGAGTGCATCGAGGGTTCGGCGTCTCGGGGTTTGGGAGTCAGAGAGACAAGGCGTTCAATATCGCGAGTGGCGAAATTGCGATAGAAGAGATCCCGATAGGAGAAGGGAGAGGTCAGCGTTGACTTGTATCGGCGATCGGGGATTCATAGAACAAACACCCGACCAATGACCTTAGGATTCACGAAGTCGCGAGTTCCGATCCTCCGATTTGTAAAGAAGAGGGGGTCACACGAAGATTGTTGTGGGTGCGAATTTCCCAATAGGGAAATAGAGGAACGTTAGAGTTCTTCGGGCTGAAAGGAAGAGAAAATCTTGTGCTGCCGAGGGACTTTCAACCTGCGGGTTGAGGGTGTCGACATCAGTTCGTTTCTGGGAGGCTGAAGGTGTAGAAGGATACGATATACCTTTACCTAACAGAATTTCGAAAAGCCTAAGGACTTAGGAATTTTACACACACAGAAGGGCACAAAGGATAAAATTTTCTGTATAAGGTAAATTCTATAATATTCACTAGGAGCCTCTTTTAATCAATGCATTAAACGTCAACAATACTATATCTGTGCATCTATGTAAATACATGATTAAGAATATCATTCCATCAGAGATTGGTCATTATAAAAGATGTTCTGAGGGATCTGAGTTTGGTTTCCTGGGGATTTATCTATAGAGAGGATATGCCTTATTGACGTTAATCTCTTCCTTTCCTTACATACTTATAGAAATATAATTACAGATTTCCTTCACATATATATATTCCCCACAATAAACAAAAATGGAAATCATTACAGTTATGATTTAATCAATACAATGCAACAGAAAAATCATTTAGACAGAGAATGGACATCATTCCAGTTCGAATTTAATATGACATCGAAATAAAAACATAACCATTCATAATAAAGAGGGGTAGATCAACATATTCGAGTCAAATCCACGGGAATACAAAGGGAACAACCACATTCCTCCCAACCATGGAATAGGGCAGCCAAGGTCATTTTCCCAATTCACCCCCTAGCCTGACCATGAATCCATGAGGGAGAACTTGGGAAATCCTCCTCAGCAGTGTCCTTCAATTCCAACAGTTATCCTCTTGCCTCACACTTACTCAACGGTGCTCATAACAGGAAGGCGATTATGTTTCAGCAATGTCCCCCTTGCCTTACACTCAATCCACAATGTTCATAACAACAAGAGAGATCAGAAATCCTTTCCCAACATACTTTGTAGTGTCCTGCCTCCTCACATATGCTATTTATCAATTTTTCCCAGGTCTTTTTCCCTCCTTTGGGGATTTTCGTAGATTTCTTAATCCTTGATTCTTAGGGGTTTCTAGTGGCCAAATATCTGATTTTCCACTTGTAATCATCAGCCCAGAGGAAGTTCCAACTTGTTCCCCACTCATGGAGTCATGGTCAGCTGATTTTTAACATGGTTGTTCCATTTGTCCTCCTGCAGTTAATATAAATATTTTGTTGTAATACAAGTGTCATAGTCAAATAGTTAGTTGAGTTCAAACAGATATATTCCCAACAGTCATAATAATTAAATACAATTATTAAATTCGAAATTTGGAATTGCCATAAATGGGAAAAAAATTCCAGATTCGAATTTGCCAAAAACATAAATAAATTTTTAGCACACAAAAACATAAAATATTTTATTTTTGGGGGATGTCACACCTCCTCAGGGATAAATTTATTCCATTTCACTTTTACCCGGGCAATGGATCTGTTCCATAGTACTTTTTCTTTCCTAACCAGAATGTGCATATATTCTACCTGGAAATTTCCTTCTTGTTCCACGTGCACCACGTTCCAATCAATGATTTGATTAGGATCATGAATATACTTTTTTAATAAGGAAACATGAAAAACATTATGAACTTGTAAGTTTGGAGAAAGTGTAAGTTGATACACCATGGGTCCAATTGAAAATGAAATCTCGAAGGGGCCACAAAACCTGGGTGCCAACTTTGAACAATTTCCTAGATTTAGAGAGCTTCTCCTTGCTTTGACTTTTAGATATACATGGTCCCCAATTTGAAAGTCTTTGTGTCTCCTTTCTAAATCTGCATAGATTTTCTTTCGGTCGTTGACCTCTTTTAAATTTTGTTGTACCCTTTTTACCATTTTCTCCATTTCTTGGAGCATTTTTGGTCCCATCATAAGTCTGTCAAATGGATTATCCTAGATAATCGGAGTCGTGCATTTCATTTTGTATAATGCTTCAAAGGGACTCATCTTGGCTGATGTATGATAGCCATTATTGTAAGAAAATTCAACTAAGTGTAGGTACTCCTCCCACTTAGTTGGTTTCTTTCTCACGTACATTTGTAACATGTATTCCACAATCTGATTTGTTCATTCAATTTTCACATCCATTTGTGGATGGTAGCTTGTGTTGAAATTTAGATTAGTATCCAATCCTACAAACAATTCCTTCCAAAACTTTGATGTAAATTTGACATCTCTATCCGAAATCACCATCTTAGGAATTCCATGCAATCTAAATATTTCTTTCATAAATATTTCAACGATATTAATTGTTTTATAAGTAGATTTTACAGGTATAAAATGTGCATATTTTCTAAGTTTATCAATCATTACCATAATCGAGTCATTTTTCTTTTGAGGATTAGGCAAACCTATGATGAATTCCAACGAGATAATCTCCCACTTCCATTCTATTATAAGTAGAGATTGTAGCAGGATGGTTGGATGTTGATGTTCAACCTTTACCTGTTGATAATCTAAGCGTTTAGATAAGTATTCAACTATTTCACTTTTCATGTTAGGCCAATAAAACAATTGTCTTAAGGATGTTATCATTTTCTAGTATCTTGGATGACCATAATATGGATTTTTGTGCAATTCATCAAGAATTGTTGACTTTAAATCAATAGAATTAGGTATGTACAACCTTTTTTTGAACCTTAGCAGTCCATTTTTATCCAAAATCATATCTTTTTTTTCCAAATTTTCTGCATTTTCTTATAGTTATGTTGTTGTTTTCATGTATTTTTCGTCATTACAACTTGCATATTTTATTCTTTGTTTGATGTCGTTTTCTTCTTTGCTAACACTTATCGCAAAAATTCTATTAGTCCTTCAACTTAGGGCATCTACTACTTTGTTTTATTTGCCTTTGATGTGTCTTACTTCAAAATCAAATTCACTTAAAAAGGATAGCCACCTCACTTTCCTTGCGTTGAGATATGTTTGACTAAACAAAAACTTCACACCACTATTGGTGGTTAGTATCAGAAACTTTCTCCCCATTAAATAATTTCTCCACATTTTCAGCACATGAATTACGACTGCTAACTCCAAATCATGTGTAACATAGTTTCATTCATGTTCTTTCAGTTTACGTGATTCATAACATATGATGTGTCCATCTTGTGTTAGGACACCTCCCAAGCCTTCTTTGCTTGCATCCACACAAACTGTAAAGTCTTTATCAGGATTTGATACCCTTATAATAGGTGTTGTGGTTAACAGTCCCTTTATCCTATTAAAGCTTTCCTGACACTTTTGTGACCAAGTAAACCTTATTCCCTTTTTCTGTAGAGATTTAATTGGATACACAATCTTAGAAAATACTTCGATAAATCTGCAGTAATAACCGATAATTCCCATAAATGATCTGATGTATGTTCATCCTTAGGGATAGGCCATTCCATAATGGATTTTATATTATCTGGATCAACTTCAATACTGTAACAACCCTAGTTGAATAAATGTTTAAGGTTTCTTAAGTAAAAATTTATTTAGGGGGATTAATTGTCTTAACAAGGTATTAATTAAACAAAGATCGATCTAATGATATTAATTAAGTAGTTATTAATTAATTAAAGGTTATAATTGTGATTAATTAATTAATTAATTAAATACCTATTACATTTAATAACATGAGTATTAAATTTAATAGATTAATAAGTTATATTATTTAAATTAAAAGGTTACGTACACGGAAAGGGATAACATATTAATCACGAGAGGATAAAATATTAAAGGAAAGGATAAGGGGCATTAACGAGGGGAGGTAAGGGAGTAAATGCATGAGGTGGTGAAGGAAGGATATGGAGGCGGAGGAGGCTTACGAAGGGATGACCATTCTACGGGAGTTTGGGGGAGGGAAAGGTTTTTCTTAGATTTGCAGGAGTTGAGTTTTGGAGTGGGGACTGGATCAGTACAGGCACCGGTTTGCTAGAGGTTTTGGTCACGGGGGCCAGGATATCCATATGATATCCTGGAGCTAGGAATTTACCTAGTTGGCAGGGTGGAACTAGGTTTTGGGCAGTGTTTACACAGTGTAGCAACGGTCAAGAAGGCAAGCAGAAAAACAGAGGGTTATTAGCATCAGACCCAGGTATTTAAAATTTTGTAATTGTTTTTATTATGTTAGAAAATTTCAATATTCGTTGTTAAATCTATATGTGAATTTGCTCAATTAAAGGAATTTGATAAATTTTACTATTTTGCTCAATATAAAGAAATTTTTGAATTTTACTGCTATGTTGTAGAAATAAATGGTTGTTTATTTTATTTGGTTACTACACATGGTATCCGAGCGTCTTAGTTCAAAATATGGGCCTATGGGCCAAGTTCCCAAAACTCCAAGCTCTAACTCCAGCTACACTTAACCTGCAAACAAAACACAAAAAATTTAATAAAATAAATAAATAAATAAAAATAAATGCAGTACAAATTTTAACACGAATTTTAACTACTAGGGTTGTTACAAGCCAGGAAATAGGAAAGGCAGTCCAACAATCAATAGGTAAAATGTCCCAATGGAAAACTCCTAGATGAAGTCTAACAATGAATAGCATTTTGATAATATCTCTTAGGCAACCAACAATCCGGGAATCGTATAGAAATTCCCTATTGATGTAGGGAACTGAAATAGGCATACAGATCCTAAAATAGAACCAAATTAATATAATCCTTAAAATAGCACAACCAGTTTAATATAGTCGTTAAAATAGTATTTTCTTCCTATAATAGTAGTCATGTTAATGTGGAACAAAACCATCAACAAGGTATATGCCACTATGGATTAGCAAGCAGACTGTATTCTCTACCGAATAATTATAAAGATGAGCCTTCATTCAGAGTGTAAAACTATTATCGTTGATACTTTATGGATCCCCTATACGGTGAAGCTTCAACATATCTTATGGAGCCCTGCTACAGCCAGGCTACAACATAGAGCATCATCATATCTCTGTTCTTTATTGTAATCATCAGGCTACTTCAAAAAAATAAACAATTGAATGCAAGCTAGATGTGTTCTTGAATTATTTAGTGAAGTGAAGTAAACAATAATAAAAATACCTCTCCAAACAAGGAGGCATAGATGAATTTGGCAGTGAAGAAAGAACGACCAGTGTGCTACAACCAACATAATGCTTTGTATCATATTATAAAGCAGTATTTTGATGAGATCATAGGGGTTTTGTACATGGATAAAATAGAAGGGATAAAATAGAATATGTTATCAATGGATTTATCTTTCAATGAGTGAATAGAAGGAAGAATAACCCAAATTTATAGGTGAAGATAAAAATAATGGCATGAATCGCATATCGCTTTCTCCCAAGCTCCTGGTTCGATGTGGATCCCTCAAACTTGTGAACGATCAAGGATCGAACCCTGCCGAGGCATGAAGTGTTGACCTCCAAGGAGATGAACCGCATGTCTGGTTAGGCTGGCTTGCTTTTTCTCACAAAACCCTAAGGTTGAAACCTTAGAAATGAACTACAAAAGCCTCAAAAGAAATGTATTAGGTGTTTAGTCCACAATTGTCGTGGGGAAATTGTTGGCAGTGAGCAAGATGCAGATATTCTTAAAGACCCTGACGGGAAAGACCATAACCTTAGAAATCAATCAGAACTCTAAACTTTTTTTGTCATTTTTGGAATCATAGAGGCATCAGAGGCGCTACCTATTTGGAGAAATGGAGGCTTGAAGAGCCTATGCTTAGGCCAGAAGCTATGGTTTGTACTAGGCTTTTACTTTCTCCCAGACCAACACAATTTGAGAGAAAATTTAAGTGGGTTCAATTTAATATAGGATAATTTGAGAAATCTTATGACAGGCTCAGATATGCCATAACTAGCGAAATCACGATAATGGCCATAATGGTTTCATAGATTTTTTTTGCGGCTTTGATCATCTTTTGGCTGTGCTTTTATCACATATGTATTCAGAGACATTTTGATAGATTTTTCAGACAGAGATGAGAACCGTCTAGCATGCAGAATGTGGTGTTGGATTCTGTGACAACAGGGACTATGGGGTTGGATTTTCGTAGCTATTTCCCATGACAGTGTACATACATTCAAAAACAGAAGGATGTGATTGCCTCTTAGGAACCATCGAGCAATGGCGCAATATCCAGTAAGATTGGCGCATTTTCGGCATCCTTTCAGGGAGGATTCTTCCTAAATCCTAATCCCATGGAAGATGAAAGCCGAAACAAACCAGACATGAAAAACAACCAAACAACCAAGAAACAAACGAGACATCAAAAACAACCAAACAACCAAGAAAGAATATGAAGTGCACCTGTCATGAAGCCTCTTGTCAGTTCACTGATAACTTGATATGTTTCACAATTTTGCAGGAAGCAGACGAGTTAAGATAACAATTTTGCAGGAACTCGAGGAGGTGAAATTTTGCACCTTTCTCCTCTGAAACAATGCCACTCCCTGTAATGCAAATGGATTCCTTCCACAGGCCTTGCAAATTCTACGAAGGGCACGTGGGTCGCATGCAAACCCCATGTTGCTGACTTGTGAGTCTTCGGGCAAGTGGGCGGCATGCAATCCCCACGTTGCCAATTCCAAGTCTTTTGTTTTTTATTTATTTTAATTTTAGTTGTTATATTAAATTTTCTTTTATATTTTTAATTTGTTCTAAGTTGAATTACATATTAAGTGTAATTAAATTAATTAAATTAAATATATATTAATTAAATTACGTTGAAAACTACTTCCAAGTGTTATTAAATATTAATTAAAAAAAAATCATTTTAATATATATCATTGATAAAAAAAAAAAAATTAAACCTCCACGAA
>ML777720.1:294009-357952 GCA_009831015.1 Picea engelmannii
AGTATTTGACAAGTGTTTCTCTTTAAGAAGTGTTCTTGCCATATTCATTATTGTCTGATTTTTCCTTTCAGCCACTCCATTCTGTTGTGGAGTATATCTGGCTATTGTTTGCATGATGATGCCTTGAGATTTGCAGAAATTTGCAAATTCTCTGGAGTTGTATTCTCCTCCTCCATCTGACCTGAGTGATTTGATATATTTTCCACTCTGTTTTTCAGCTTCTGCCTTGAATTCTTTGAATTTTGTAAATGTTTCAGACTTGTGTCTGAGAAAATAGATCCATATTTCTCTGCTGAAATCATCAATAAACGTTAGAAAGTAAAAACTACCACCTATTGACTCTGTTTGCATTGGTCCACATAGGTCAGTGTGAACAAGTTCAAGATGTTGTTTGGCTTGATTGGAAGACTGTGGAAATCTAGTTCTCTTATGTTTTCCAAGTATGCAAGACTCACATGGGGGAATTTTCTCTTTAAAGATGGGTAGACCTTTGACCATGTTGTTCTTCTGAAGAAGACTTAGACTCTGAAATGGTAGATGTCCAAATCTTGTATGCCAAACCATTGTTTCATTCAGGGTAGATGCACTTTGTGCATATGGTTGACTCAGATTTGCAGTTCTGAGGGTAAGGGGAAACATCCTATTTGGGGTTATATAGATTTCAGAAATCAATTTTATGCTTGGAAGTTTGTCATATATCTTACAACATGTTCCCTCAAAAAGTACCTTATATCCATGCTCAATGAGTTGTCCTACACTTAGAAAATTATGTTTCAGATCTGGAACATGATAGACATTGTGTATGTCTTTCTTCACATTATGTTTAGTAAGAATAGGAACAGTTCCTTTTCCTTGAACTTTGACTAAATAATCATTTCCAAGTGTAATATCAGATGAAATTGAAGAATCAATGCATGAAAGTAATTCTTTGTTACCTGTCATGTGATTGTTGCATCCACTGTCCAACAACCAGAGATCTTTAGGTTGATGTTCAGTGTTGTGACACGAAAGAAACATACCTCCTGAGTTTTCTCCCGTGTGATTTGACACATGTGCTCTACCTGAGAGATGATCTGCTTGCTTCTTCCTGCATTCAGATTCATAGTGCCCATACTTTTTGCAGTAATAGCATTGTATGCTTGATTTGTCATTTGATCTTCTACCTCTGCCTCTTTGAGGCTGAAAATTCTGATGTTGATTTTGTTGTTGTTGTCTTTGACCTTGGAAATTTTGATTCGGATATTGTTGTCTGTTACCTCCACTGGAGTGAGAGTAACTTGGATTGTTCCCTCTTCCTTGGTGACCTCTACTTCTTCCTCTGCCTCTCCCTTTGCTGAAGGAGAATTGAGTTTTGAAAGCGATGGAGATTGACTCATCTATGAGATGCAGTCTAGTCTCATGTGTCACCAGAGAACCAATTAATTCATATGTTGAAAATCTTGACAAATTATTGGATTCAAGGATTGCTGTTACAACCATTTCAAATTTCTTGGGTAAACTTCTGAGAATTTTCTCAACAATTCGTTGATCAGTGATGGTTTCACAAATCAGTCTGATCTGGTTTATGATTCCCATGACTCTGGTCATGAACTGATCCACAGTTTCGGACTCTGTCATCCTTAGAGTCTTGAATTGCGTCCACAAGGTCTGCAGTTGAACTGTTTTGACCCTGTCATTTCCTTGGTAGGAATATTTGAGGATGTCCCAGGCCTGTTTTGAAGTACCAGCGCCTGTGATTTTTGAGAAAATCGAATCATCCACTGAATTTTGAATCCATAATTTTTCTTTATTCTCTTTGTTCCTCAGTGTTGCCTGAGCAATTCTCTGTGCATTTTTCATGGCAGAAAGGGCGACTGGATCTGGTTCCACATATCCAAGATCCACTGGTTCCCAACACTCTTGTGCTTGCAAGAATGATCTCATCCGAATAGACCAAAACTCGTAATTCTTTCCAAGAAGAATCGGACCCTGAGTTGGTCCTAAATTGCTAGACGACGCCATAAAAAAAAAATTGCAGAAAAAGTAGAGGGAAATTTTGTATTTACCTACGATCGTCGATTTGCCGATTTACCGATGGTCAAAAGGAGCTTATCGGGCTTGAATTGGCCCTTAGTCTCCTTGCAATGTGACCACACGCCTTACTTTTAAAGCGCTACGGGCTTTTTCGGCTCTTTGCCTTTCAAATCACTAAAATGCGAAAAATTTCCTTTGGACAATTCAACGGTCCAGATTTTCTTGTGATCTGACGGTCCAGATCTTATCGGGATATCGCGAATAGGGATTTTGCGAGTTCTGATGACGAGTTCTTTTGACTCCTCGATTCCCCGATCTCCGATTTACCGATGTCTCTTTCCTTTCGGGAAATTTCACGATTGCTTTGATCGCCTCCACGTGTCCTAATAGATGGACGGTCCTGATTTCCCCTCGCGAATTCGCGATTTGATATGTTCTGGACTTCTCGTCTCTAGGATCCGCGATTTTACGAATCCCGTAAAGCCGATGGGCTCTTCTTTCGAGATATTTTTCGAAAGCCTCGATCTCTGCCACGTGTCCTCAAAAGATGGACAAATCAAGTCTGCTTTGGGGATTTCCCCGTAGAGATTCTCGATCCCACGATTTTGACGAGATGACGTCAGCTGGGCCCCAAAATGGAGCTTTCCTCCTGTCGGGATTTCAGACTTCGGAGTTTTGAAGTTCTCGTGTTTCTTGTCCTTAGTATTCGTGAAACGCCGAATCCCGATGTGTCGATAGGCTCTCCCGATATCGCCCACGTGTCTCTCTCAAAATGGACAGCTCCGATCGTTTACATGGTTTTCACCATGAAGAAACCTGATCACTTGTTCTCAGGATTCGTGATTTGCTGAATCCCGATGTGTCGATGGACTCTCCTCTATCGGGACTTTTCCGAGTCCTCATATTTGCGCCATGCGTCCCCTCAAGATGTATGGTCCTTATTCAACCTCGGGATATCGCGACTTGCGATGCTCCGTTGACACAATTTCTCTGTCAACTTGAAACCCCGGATGCCGAAACGTCGACGGTTTCCTCGATGTTCGCCACATGTCCGGTCAAATGGACGACTGATACTTTATCGCTATTTCGCGTATCCCGATTTCACGAGTTTCGAAGTCTTGTTGCGACGGTATTTCAAAACCGTGAACTCTGATATGTCGATGTGACGATGCATTGATCTGCTGCCACCTGTCCTCTGAGATGAATGACTCACAGGTCCTCTCGGGATTTTGCAATATCGCGTATCAGAGTTTTTGGAGTGCAATCACCTTTGCGCTTACAACTCCTGATTCCCAATTTTGCGATGAGATAAGATCGACGGCTCACGATATTTCTCAATCCAACGGTCCAGAATGGACGATCCATATGATGTCGTGATTTCACAAGTCAAGAATTTCTCCTTGGCGCTCCAGAGGACTAAAGCTCGTGCACCTTCCTCTGCGAAAGATCTAACGGTTTGAAATTATTTTGCCTTTTCTGTGCTCTCTTCGACCCTTCTAAACTGGTTTCCCTCTCTGGATGCATTCGCAGGACGAATCTTACGGCTTCAATGGCAGTTCTTTTCCCCTGAGACGCGTTCTTTACTCCTGTGGAAGAAAGATTCGTGAATCTTTCAAAGATTTGAAAGAAATACACGAATTCTTTGTTCACTACTTCAATCTTTGACAGATTTGTGCGAATTTCGAAAAAATTTAAGCGATTATGCCTTCTGCAGGAATCTTTAACGAATTTGAAAAAATTCAACGATTTCTTTAAATGTTCTTCCGTTCTGCAACTCTTCTTCATAGATCTTGATGATTCTTGAAAAGATTACAAGAATCTTTACTGTTTCTTCTTCTGCATGCTCTTCTTCCTCATTCTTTCGAGCGTAATACGCTTTGCTTCCTTCACAAGATTCCTACGTTGATATTTTGAGAGTATTGCAAACAACTCTCCAAGCCTTGTGAAAAGTCTGTGTCGCGTACTCTCAAGATCTGTGAAGCTCTGCGCTGTGAGGATCGAGTTTCTCTCCAGACTGTGTGAAGAGGCTTACTGCTGAAGCTCTGATACCATGATAAATTGTGAAGTAAAGAGAAATGCAGAGAAAGAATAGAATAGTATATTGGAATGTATGAAGAATATATTGTTAGAAGAAGATGATGTACAATGCAATGGGAGATGGCTGAGCTAAATAGGCTCAAGCAAGACAAAAATAGAAAGTACAACTGTCCAGTACAGCTGGCAGTGTATAGTCAGACTGTTGAGGTTACAATATATTTAACAATTATGGATATGGCTTAGATTACATATATAAATCTTAACCCCGAACCCTTCGTTCATAAAATATCTCTGTGGTTAAATCGTTAAGTAATATTTATACCAGTTTACATAGAGAGGTGTGGTAGAGAAATATCTCATGCTCTATCTTAATTCATTTAATTTGTAATTGTTTTACTCTGAATTGTACTATGTGCATGCTCGGAAATTTACTCTTTGTGTAGGAAAACGGTTACTAACCATATGAAAAATTCCTAACTAAGCATGTAAGGTTTCGTCTTTAAAACTTCACGTCCCATGCTCTTACACACTAGTGTAAAATCCTAACCTATGCTCTGCATATATATACCAGGTGTCGTAATATTCTTTGTCTGTGGGAATTATCATTTAAAACTTGGGTAGGCAGAGGCATCGCCTTACCCTCTGTGGGGTTGCACAATTGTGTTTTTATTTAATTATTAAACACTATGCAACACGTAACTCGTATAATTTACCGTATGACTCATAATTTGTATAATTTCTTCATTTTTGTTATATTTATACTCTTGCATATTTTAAATCCTTGTTATTATAATTGTAGTTTTCCTTATGTGCTTTAAAAAATACATTGAACTCAGATTTCATCAATTAATGATGGGGCTCTGATTTTGTTTTGCGAGGGTACCCATCAGTGGAATTATCGACCCACCTACCCCTTTGGTCATGGATGGTCATCGCACAAGCTCTCATGGTGATTATGTACTTCGTCGAGTTCAAGATAAGTAAATAATTATCTTAGTTCTTACAAGTAAATTCAATTTTTTTTAAAAGTACAGTTTGTTAAGACCTACCGCTTTATATCTATAGGTGTATGACGTTCGAAGGAAAATGAATGGATCAAGGAGAGCCTCCTTGCTCGAAAAAAGGTATCTGAGTTCTGATCTTGGGATTTTATACAACACTTCTCAAGTTATGTCTACTAGTGGTATAGGGGTCCTTACTCTAGGGCAACCCACTATAATAAAGTTTGAACTAGGGTTTCTTGGCTATGCAGATCATTTGTGCTTTATTCTCAATTGAACATACAGGTTACTGAAAACCATTTGAGTGAGTTTCAAATACTGTAACAACTACTGTAGCATGTATTTGTAGACTATTGAAAATCATTGTTTATAGACAATGAAGAGATATGTAATATAAAAATGGACTGTTAAACATCCTATCTGTTCTTTTATAGCTCTTGTACATTTTGAAAATGTAATTCTTTATACCTTCATGCAAAGCAAGGATCGATAGGAAATTTATTTATATAAAAACAATATATATATCTATACATATATGCACAAGATGTATAACCATAGTTAATCATAATAGAAGTATACAATACCTCAATCTTTTTCTTTCATATGAGTATCTATATGTATACATTCAGTCAAGAATTCATGTATATACTAACATCTCATAATTCCATCACGCTTATAACAATTGTAATCAATATAATATTATACATTCAGTCAATAATTCATATATGTACTAACATCACATAATCCCATCACAATTCTAACCATTGTAATGAACATAATATTAACCAGAATACAAGTAAAGGTGCTTATCTAAAGCTAATGTTGGGAAACAAATGGAACATCAATGTTCCACCCAACCGTAGAACAGAACAACCAAGTTACTTGCTTTCTTCACCCCCTATCCTGACCATGAGTCTATAAGGGAGAATTTAAATGATCCTCCTTTGCTACAATCCTTTTTTTACCGATCATAAATTCCCTTGCCTCACACTAAACAATGTTCATGACAACAAGTAGTACTCTTTCTCCAAAAAAATAAGCAACATCCTGCCTCCTCTATATGTTGTATTTATGTGAATCTTGTGCCTAGATCTTTCCTTGTCTCCTTGGGAATTTTCGCAGTTTTACAAATCCCTTATTTTCAGGGGCTTCTAGTGGTCAAATTCCTCCTTTTCCACTTGTAAAAATCAGCCCTGAGGCAACCCAAATTTATTCCCCACTCATGGAGTCATGTTTAGTTGTTTTCAACCTGGTTGTTCCATTTTTCTTCCAACATTTAATACATAAAAAGATTTGTATTTTACATGTGTCACAATAAAAAAGAAAGTTGGGAAAATCAAATATTTTCCCAACAGTCATAAATAATTAATTACAATAATCATATTCCAAATTCTGATTTGACATAAATGGAAAATAATTTCCAAATTCGAATTTTCCAAAAAAAAAAAAAAAATCCCAAGTACACATAGACTTTAATAATTAATTATTTTTGGGGATATTATATCCTCTCCCCCTTAAGTAAAACAATGTCATCAATGTTCATTCCTCTTTCGGAATAAGGTTGGGTAACATTTCTACAAATCTTCCTCCAATTCCCAAGTGGCCTCCTCGGGACTAAAGTGCTTCCATTGCACTTTTACTTGGGCGATGGCTATGTTCCATAGTATCGTTTCTTTCCTATCCAGAATGTGCATAGGTTCTGCTTGGAAAACACCTTTTGGTTCCACCTGCACCATGTTCCAATCAATGACGTGAGTAGGATCATGAATATACTTTTTCAATAACGAAACATGAAAAACATTATGAACTTTTAAATGAAGTGCAAGTTTATATGCCACGGGTCCAATTCCGTCTAAGATCTCAGAGGGGCCACAAAACCTAGGTGCCAACTTTGAACAGTTTCATTGTAATGACCCCTTCATTATGACTACGGGAAAAGCAAAATTTTATTTTGTTTTTACGAATTAAGAGGTAAGAAAGAGACAACAACAACAGTTTAACCACACCATTGATGACGAATGCAAACACGCAGTCCACACAATAGGCTACTATGACACCATGCACAAGCACAAGTGCGTTTGGGCGAAAAGTGCACAGAACAACAAGGAGAAAATTACTACCCACTCGACACAAACATGACCACACCCACAAGCTAACGGAAAACATCCCCAACGCGACACAATGGCCTAGATGAACAAAGACTAGAACCTCAAGGCGCGTGAACTAAATGCCTAAAGGCCTCAACCCATGTGCCAGGAGAAACTTACAACGCTTGAAAACACTCACATAGAATGCATCGACTCCAGCCAATTTATCGTTTGCCACTATCCCATAGGCCATGCTATGATCCCCTCATCAGGAATCATGTCGTTCCCAGGTGATAGACAGGTCAATAACCTTGGCACAAACATAATCTATCTAGAACGAGAGCTCTAGATAATCCAACGCACTAGGAGCCGAATACCAATAAGAAAACCATGCCCAACCCCAACAATAGGTCGACGAGACACCATAGGATGAATACTAGGGAAGAAACAAGCCAAGACATGACTTCGTCAACCGCCCAACCCATTCATCAAGTCTAAACTAGTCAACAGTTACAATTTGTTTTTGACATTGATTATCCATCTAAATTTAGAAAGTCTAAAATTATAAATTAGTCTTTAACTTGCCATCTCATTAACATTAAATACAATCCAATCAGCCATTCTAGATTACACCTTAGTCATTAATTTCAATCTAAATAACATCACCTTTGAATCAATTGACAATTCTACATTACACTTTGGCCATTATTTCCAATCGAAATAACATCAATTGTGAATCAGTTCGGTAATTTGTATTACAATTTAATCATTAATTTCAATCTAAATAGCATCAACTATGAATCAATTCAACAATTCTGCATTACAATTTAATCATTAATTTCAATCTAATTAACATTAAATTCGCATTAATTCGGCAAGTCTTAATTAATCAATACTAAACCCAATTGACAAGTCTAAATTAAATTAAATTAAGATCTTTCTTATGAAAGAAGCAAGGTTGTCTAATCAATCAAGGTTGTCTAAACCAAACAAATACGGTTATTCTTAGTTAAAGGTTGTTTAAACAATAAAGGAGATTATATTCAATTAAATGTTGTCCAATCAAATTGAAGGTTGTTCTAAACACAATTTATTTAAGGAAGAGGTTGTTTGATAAGAATGCTAAATTAATTTTTTGTCTAAAATGTCACCCCTTTACACCTGTCAGCTACTATGTTGTTGTTAATTGGGTAGGTTGTCAGCGAAAATTTGGGTACACACTCTTTCCATTAGCGGGTCAAAAGTTGTGAATTAAGTGCCTTCATGACATGAAAACACAGGTAGGTAGTAAAGAAGGAGAAATCAATGTAGGGGAAAGATAAACCATGACTTGCATACGCAGTTCAATCAAAAGCATATTGCCAGGAAATAGAAGGGAAATCGTAGACATACCCAAGGGAAAATTCGTCAGTACACTCTCCCATGAATTACAATGAAAATGTGTCCTTTAGGATGGGAAGGAGTCTAGCAGTAAACACAAGCGTTGAAACACATTCAAGTGGAAACACAAGGCATGAAATTCATGAACGAAACCCTCAGAAATCATAGGGCAAAGGTGGAAGCCAGCGTGAGGAATTTTTTTTTGTCTCTAAAGATCAAGTTGCAGTTGAACTACCAGCTACACAGTGCAAAGCTTTCGCTTTCTTTAAGAAAAATTGTCTTAAAAATTCACTGTAAAAAGAAAGCACCAGGAGAAATGGCTGAGCGAAATACGAGTTCGTTGTGGGATGAATCACAGACTAGAAGGGGTTTAACAAATTAAAAAAGGGAACTAGCAGGGACTGGATACCAATCGTTGTCATTATAAAAAATGCAGTAAAAGGAACATATGTAGATGCATAGAAATGGTGTCACAATGATTACATAGTTACAGTCGCAGTTGGTATGGGTTACAACAATTCCGTGGGTTCAATTCACAGATGGTGTCACAACAAGTCGTTGAGTTTTAACAGTCAATTTCATTGAGCTTAAACATTTGGGTAATTTAAAGCGCTGAGATTAACCATTCGATTAAAAAGCCCAAAAGTAAAAATTTTATGGGATTAACTATTCAAGTAACCATTCAATTAAAATCGTTGAGATTAACCATTCGATTAAAACTCCCAGAAGTAAAAATTTGTTGGGATTAACTATTCAAGTAACCATTCAATTAAAACGCCCATAAGTAAAAATTCCTCTTAACCACTATACACTAATTGTCTAGAACAAAAAGTGAGTAGCTTGTCAAGCACCTGGCAATCCAAACAACTAACTAGAAATGAAAAAGGTTTACTGGGTGATTTTCTCCCCCAGGTCAATGAAGTGCAGCCGAAGAAGTAGTAATCGCTAGGAAACAAGATGAAATATAGAACACAAGAAAATTTCAACAAGATATAAAAATGAGGGTATGATATCAGACTCTCTCTGTGATCTGATACACCTATTCGCTCTGTTTTAAAGAAAGTTTTGTTTTGAGTTCAGACTGGTATTTTGAGATTATTAGTCTTTTCCTGAGCAGTCGACGAGGAGCCTGTCTAATCTTCTTTCAAGAAGACATAAGACTAAAAGCCCTGCTTTTGTGTGCAAAGATAATAAGATCTGAATACTACCATGGATTCTTCTGTGTCTTATAGATCTGTAAATAATACTGTAGAGTCATCTGTATCTACTTCAGAACAACCTTCCTCTTTTATGATCCATTACATGCCCTCTATTGAGTCTTTAGATCCTCGAATCAAAGAAATTTATAAGGGTATGAGACCTCCCGGTACTCCTAAGTATGGCCTAGGATATACTGAACAATGTGACTCAGTCATTCCCGATTGTATATTTACAAATCCTTTGCCCACAAACATAAAAAGACCTTATGTAGATGAAATACTTAAATTTCATACAGTCATGAAAGGATGCCAGAAAGGATCTATTCCAGATGAATGGATCAAGAAAATGATAAACTGGGATTTGTTTACAAATCCTGAGACTAAAGATTTTGACAGACTTACTACAGAAACTGAAAAACAAAAGCTGTCAAAACAATGGAAGGAATACATGTCTGAAGAAGACTGCTGGATTTCTTTCTTTGAATGGAAGAAGTTACAACAAAACCCTATAGTCCAAATGATAGGAGAAAGCTCTGAATCTCCTAGACATAAGTGCAAAAGTCTGGATGGCAGCCTTGTTGAATCTAATACTACTTTTCCACCTTTAAAAGGAATTATTTTAGAAGATATCTCAAATCAAGCTAGAGCTATTCCTTTGTTATTATCAGAATAAGCCACCCAACTATATGGGATAGATAAAAGAGTCCAATCAGTTTCTGAACAATTAAATTGGACAAATACTGCATTAATAGGGATGGCTACACAAATATATATCACCAATGACTATGCTAAAAAATAACAAATCATGGATCTCCAAGTATCTACTAATACCATTGTCCATTCAGTAGATCAAATCCAAGAAAAGGTCATTGATGTTAAAGACAAAATGGATTCTGCTCTATTAGAGATCTCTTACAGAGCAAGAGAATCTAGTAGAAACCATGATGAAATAATGGAAGGTTTAGGAAATGTCTTTTCAGCAATAGGAAAATCCTTAACTGAACTAAAAGGGAAGACCAACCAACCTGATACACCCATTCCTACTTCCTTTATCCTTGCAAGATCCCATATCTCTATTATGTCCCCTGTATATAAGCTTTCTGAGACAGAATCTGTAAAAAAGTTTCCTTTCCATTTTCCTCCTGAACAAGTGTCTGAAGACGTTCCTGAATCTTCTTCAAAATGATTAAAAGATCAGCTTTCTCTTGTAACCATCAAGAACCCATCTTATGAGAATATTCCGAACCATTCTAACAGGCCATCAACCCCTGATCTTGTTGGTAAGGGTAGGCTTCTAGAGTCACAAACCTTTGCTGATGATTGGTTCCAAGAATGGAACATTGATAATTTGTCTATTGCACAAATAAGACAAATGATTGACAGAATGTATTGCTCCTACAATATTATGTGCATGAAAGGGAAAACAGAAGTAGAAGCATGCAAGACTCTTATTCAATGTTTTACAGGAACTCTTAGTAAATGGTGGGAAGTTATTTCTTCTCCATTAATGATCACTAAAATGGAAGCAGAATTTTTAAAAGATGAAGAAGGTGATATTGTATATCACTCTTATGGGACTGTAGTAAATAACATGATAGGTGCTCTTACTACTTTAATCCTTGAGCATTGGTGTGGAACTGAGAATGAGATTGCTGATAAACATGAAATTGTTCTGATGAATATGAAATGTAGAAAAATGTCAGAATATGAACAATTTCATAAAGAATGGACACAAAGAATATTTGAAGTCAAAGAAAGTAAAAACTTGTTATGGAAACAAGTATATTTAGCAGCCCTCCCAAGTAAATTTGTTGAGTATCTGAAAATGGAAGAAGTATTCAAACTTCCTTATGAGTTGTATACTTGGGGAGAAATTTATTCTCTGGTAACCAAAGCCCTGATAGGACTATGTACAAGCATGAAAGTACAAAACTCTGTGTCAAAGTCCTCATATCTCCCTAATTAGAAATCAATTTGTGAACAATATGGGTTATATATTACAAATCCAGCCAGAAAAAGGAAGAAAAAACCCAAAGAAATTAAGGGAGAAAAGGGTAGGAAATACAAAGCTAGGTATCGGGATAAACCTAGTACACATTATTATGAGCCAAAGGATATCAGGCTCAGGACTCATATGCATGAAGCCAAGCAGAAAGTTAACTATTGGATCTGTGGAAAACATGGACACTATGCCCATGATTGTCCAGACAATGAAGCTTCTAGAAAAGCCAAAGGCAAATTTTTTGAACAAAAGGCAAGAGAAGCACAAGAAAAGAAGCATATGGTGATAAAACAACACTGCAATAGATGTGGGGCTAATAGCCATGATACAAATCATTTCCCCTATGATCCTTTTCATAAACCTAAAGAAGAAATTCACATTTTAAGAGAAGGATGTTGTTCTTCATCTATTTCTTCATCTCAATTTGGAGATACCTCTGATGAAGAAATATTAGTGCACCAACACTGTAATTGCAGTAATCCAAATTACTGTACATGTGAAAGAAGTACTAATAGTTCTGATTCAGAACTAATACAGTTTGAAAAATTGAAAGTTTGTATGTTTCAAAATACAGGAGATCGGGAAGCCCAGATGCTTGCTCAAATTAAAGGACTTCCAGAAGGAGAGATGGAAAATTCTCTTCTTGAAACATTCATCAAAACTGTAAAAGCAGAACAAAGGGGAAAAACTTCTGAGATCCCAAAAAGATAGTCTTTTTTCTTGGATGCCTCTTTTGAAAAAAATACAAAGACTTATATTAAGTTTAACAGAGAACCAAAACTACAAAATATCTCTGTTACAGACTTGGCAAAAGAAGTCTCTTTTCTCAGAAAAGAAGTTTCTGAACTAAGAGAAAAGGTCAGAAAAATAGAAAAGGATGTTGAATTCAGTTTTGAAGTTGATTCATGGGCAAGACAAGAAATCAAAATCATCAAAGAAAGGCTTGAATCAATTCCTCCTCCCTTAGAAGATGCTCCTTTTGAGACAGTATTGTAGGAGCAAACAACAGTAGAAATGCAGGGAATAAAAGGTATGCAAGTTTTACCTATAAAATATCAGAAATACTATATCAAGATCCAGATAGAAATCAATCAAGAGATCTTTTATTTAACGGCACTTATAGATACTGGATCTGATTTAAATCTACTTCATAAAGATTTAATTCCTGCAAAATATTGGGTTCCTAGTTTTGGATCTGCAACTGGACTAGGAAATGTAAGTACAGATTTTCAGTATGAGGTTCCTAAGGGTACATTACTCCTAGAAGATTATGCCCTAGGAATGAAGTTTCAAATTTCAGATCTGCCTATTGATTGCATATTAGGCTCTCCTTTTCTTTCTGCAGTGGAACTTCATGGCTCTTGTTTGTGTTCCAATAAGAAACTAGGGTATTTCATTACTATGCCTAAAATATAGAACAATTCTCCAAAAAGAATTGAACTTCCTTTTATTTCCGATGCTTACATGCAAATTGCATATTACAAGAAAAGCATGGTAATAGTAGAAGTTTTTGATGATGAAAGAAATACTCCTGTCACTCATTACATGGATGATAATACTGCATGGGATACTTTCAAATACCATTGGAGACCTTCATGGCAGCTGAGGCATTCATAAAAAATTGAGGTAGGGTTACCACAATTCTCAAGGAATACTCATATAAATGTACTACGTCCCCAAAATGTTCTTGGGAGAATCCACCAACCTGCTACTATTATGTCCAGAGAAAATCTTATTGAGATGGGAGATCTGAGTTGGCTAAGAACTGTTGACAGGCAGTTTTATCATCAGCCAACTCGAAGCTGGGAAAGAACTCCTGCATATGAATTTTTCCAGATTAACAGAATGTGAACAGTGGAAGAATGGCCAAATAGAGACCCAAATGAAAGAATATTTAACATAAAATATCTGCAGTATAAAACTATGTGGTTCAATGTTTGTCTCTGGACAGATAAATATAAATATTACTACTGCATGATGAGTTTTTCACATTCTTTCAGAGACTGTCCTGAAGACCAGATGATGAAGGGAGATTGCGCATCAGACAAGCATTCAATACGTCAAGCTTCATTCTCTTACAGAGGAGGCCCCTGACAAAGCTGCGTGGAGCAGTTTTACAAATGGTATCAGAGCCATGCACTCAGTTTCAACCCGGGTATGATATCAGACTCTCTCTAAGATCTGATAAAGCTATTCGCTCTATTTTAAAGAAAGTTGTGTTTTGAGTTCAGACTGGTATTTTGAGATTATTAGTCTTTTCCTGAGCAGTCGGCCATGAGCCTGTCTAATCTTCTTTCGATAAGACATAAGACTAAAAGCCCTGCTTTTCTGTGCAAAGATAATAATATCTGAATACTACCATGGATTCTTCTGTGTCTTATAGATCTGTAAATAATACTGTAGAGTGATCTGTATCTACTTCATAACAACCTTCATGTTTTATGATCCATTACATTCCCTCTATTGAGTCTTTAAATCCCCGAATCAAAGAAATTTATAAGGGTATGAGACCTACTGGTACTCCTAAGTATGGCCTAGGATATACTGAACAATGTAACTCAGTCATTCCCGACTGTAGATTTACAAATCCTTTGCCCACAAACATAAAAATACCTTCTGTAGATGAAATACTTAAATTTCATACAGTCATGAAAGGATGCCATAAAGGATCTATTCCATATGAATGGATCAAGAAAATGATAAACTGGGATTTGTTTACAAATCCTGAGACTAAAGATTTTGACAAACTTACTATAGAAACTGAAAAACAAAAGCTGTCAAAACAATGGAAGGAATACATGTCTGAAGAAGACTGCTGGATTTCTTTCTTTGAATGGAAGAAGTTACAGCAAAACCCTATAGTCCAAATGATAGGAGAAAGCTCTGAATCTCCTAGACATAAGTGGAAAAGTCTGGATGGTAGCCTTGTTGAATCTAATACTACTTTTCCACCTTTCAAAGGAATTATTTTAGAAGATAGCTCAAAGCAAGCTAGAGTTATTCCTCTGTTATTATCAGAAGAAGCCACCCAACTATCTGGGATAGATAAAAGAGTCCAATTAGTTTCTGAAAAATTAAATTGGACCAATACTGCATTAAGAGGGATGGCTACACAAATATATATCACCAATGACTATTCTAAAAAAGAACAAATCATGGATCTCCAAGTATCTACTAATACCATTGTCCATTCAGTAGATCAAATCCAAGAAAAGGTCATTGATGTTAAATACAAAATGGATTTTTCTCTATTAGAGATCTCTTAGAGAGCAAAAGAATCTAGTAGAAACCATGATGAAATAATGGAAGGTTTAGGAAATGCCTTTTCAGCAATAGGAAAATCCTTAACTGAACTAAAAGGGAAGACCAGCCAACCTGATAGACCCATTCCTACTTCCTTTATCCTTCCAAGCTCCCATATCTCTATTTGGTCCTCTGTATATAAGCATTCTGAGACAGAATCTGTAAAAAAGTTTCCTTTTCATTTTCCTTCTGAACAAGTGTCTGAAGACGTTCCTGAATCTTCTTCAAAAGGATTAAAAGATCAGCTTTCTCATGTAACCATCAAGAACCCATATTATGAGAATATTCCAAACCATTCTAACAAGCCATCAGCCCCTGATCTTGTTGGTAAGGGTAGGCTTCCAGAGTCACAAACCTTTGTTGATGATTGGTTCCAAGAATGGAACATTGATAATTTGTCTATTGCACAAATAAGACAAATGATTGACAAAATGTATTTCTCCTACAAGATTATGTGCATGAAAGGGAAAACAGAAGTAGAAGCATGCAAGACTCTTATTCAATGTTTTACAGGAACTCTCAGTAAATGGTGGGAAGTTATTTCTTCTCCATTAATGATCACTAAAATGGAAGCAGAAATTTTAAAAGATGAAGAAGGTCATATTGTATATCACTATGATGGGACTGCAGTAAATAACATGATAGGTGCTCTTACTACTTTAATCCTTGAGCATTGGTGTGGAACCGAGAATGAGATTGCTGATAAACATGAAATTGTTCTGATGAATATGAAATGTAGAAAAATGTCAGAATATGAACAATTTCATAAACAATGGGCACAGAGAATTTTTGAAGTCAAAGAAAGTAAAAACTTGTTATGGAAACAAGTATATTTAGCAACCCTCCCAAGTAAATTTGTTGAGTATCTGAAAATGGAAGAAGTATTCAAACTTCCTTATGAGCTATATACTTGGGGAGAAATGTATTCTCTCGTAACCAAAGTCCTGATAGGACTATGTACAAGAATGAAAGTACAAAACTCTGTGTCAAAGTCCTCATATCTCCCTGATCAGAAATCAATTTGTTAACAATATGGGTTATATCTTACAAATCCAGCCAGAAAAAGGAAGAAAAAACCCAAAGACATTAAGGGAGAAAAGGGTAGGAAATATAAAGCTAGGTATCTGGATAAACCTAGTACACATTATTATGAGCCAAAGGATATCGGGCTCAGGACTCATATGCATGAATCCAAGCAGAAAGTAAACTGTTGGATCTGTGGAAAACATGGACACTATGCCCATGCCTGTCCAGACAATGAAGCTTCTAGAAAAGCCAAAGGCAAAATTTTTGAACAAAAGGCAAGAGAAGCATAAGAAAAGAAGTAGATGGTGCTAAAACAACACTGCAATAGATGTGGGGCTAATAGCCATGATAAAAATCATTGCCCCTATGATCCTTTTCATAAACCTAAAGAAGAAATTCACATTTTAAGAGAAGGATGTTGTTCTTCATCTATTTCTTCATCTCAATTTGGAGATACCTCTGATGAAGAAATATTAGTGCACCAAGACTGTAATTGCAGTAATCCAAATTATTGTACATCTGAAAGCAGTACTGATAGTTCTGATTCAGAACTAATACAGTTTGAAAAATTGAAAGTTTGTATGTTTCAAAATACAGGAGATCAGGAAGCCCAGATGCTTGCTCAAATTAAAGGACTTCCAGAAGGAGAGATGAAAAATTCTCTTCTTGAAACATTCAGCAAAACTGTAAAAGAAGAACAAAGGGGAAAAACTTCTGAGATCCCAAAAAGACAGCCTTTGTTCTTAGATGCCTCTTTTGACAAAAATACAAAGACTTATATTAAGTTTAACAGAGAACCAAAACTACAGAATATCTCTGTTACAGACTTGGCAAAAGAAGTCTCTTTTCTCAGAAAAGAAGTTTTTGAACTAAGAGAAAAGGTCGGAAAAATAGAAAAGGATGTTGAATTCAGTTTTGAAGTTGATTCATGGGCAAGACAAGAAATCAAAATCATCAAAGAAAGGCTTGAATCAATTCCTCCTCCCTTAGAAGATGCTCCTTTTGAGACAGTATTGCAGGAGCAAACAACAGTAGAAATGTAGGGAATAAAAGGTATGCAATTTTTACCTATAAAATATCAGAAATACTATATCAAGATCCAGGTAGAAATCAATCAAGAGATCTTTTGTTTAACGACACTTATAGATACTGGATCTGATTTAAATCTAATTCATAAAGATTTAATTCCTGCAAAATATTGGGTTCCTAGTTTTGGATCTGCAACTGGACTAGGAAATGTAAGTACAGATTTTCAGTATGAGGTTCCTAAGGGTACATTACTCCTAGAAGATTATGCCCTAGGAATGAAGTTTCAAATTTCATATCTACCTATTGATTGCATATTAGGCTCTCCTTTTCATTCTGCAGTGGAACCTCATGGCTCTTGTTTGTGTTCCAATAAGAAACCAGGGTATTTCATTACTATGCCTAAAATAGAGAACAATTCTCCAAAAATAATTGAACTTCCTTTTATTTCCGATGCTTACATGCAAATTGAATATTACAAGAAAAGCATGGTAATAGTAGAAGTTTTTGATGATGAAAGAAATACTCATGTCACTCATTACATGGATGATAATACTGCATGGGATACTTTCAAAGACCATTGGAGACCTTCATGGCAGCCCTCCCAAGTAAATTTGTTGAGTATCTGAAAATGGAAGAAGTATTCAAACTTCCTTATGAGTTGTATACTTGGGGAGAAATTTATTCTCTGGTAACCAAATCCCTGACAGGACTATGTACAAGCATGAGAGTACAAAACTCTGTGTCAAAGTCCTCATATCTCCCTGATTAGAAATCAATTTGTGAACAATATGGGGTATATCTTACAAATCCATCCAGAAAAAGGAAGAAAAAACCCAAAGACATTAAGGGAGAAAAGGGTAGGAAATACAAAGCTAGGTATCGGGATAAACCTAGTGCACATTATTATGAGCCAAAGGATATCGAGCTCAGGACTCATATGCATGAAGCCAAGCATAAAGTAAAATGCTGGATCTATGGAAAACATGGACACTATGCCCATGACTGTCCAGACAATGAAGCTTCTAGAAAATCCAGAGGAAAATTTTCTGAACAAAAGGCAAGAGAAGCACAAGAAAAGAAGCAGATGGTGCTAAAACAACACTACAATAGATGTGGGGCTAATAGCCATGATACAAATCATTGCCCCTATGATCCTTTTCATAAAACTAAAGAAGAAATTCACATTTTAAGAGAAGGATGTTGTTCTTCATCTATTTCTTCATCTCAATCTGGAGATACCTCTGATGAAGAAATATTAGTGCACCAACACTGTAATTGCAGTAATCCAAATTACTGTACATGTGAAAGCAGTACTGATAGTTCTGATTCAGAACAAATACAGTTTGAAAAATTGAAAGTTTGTATGTTTCAAAACACAGGAGATCGGGAAGCCCAGATGCTTGCTCAAATTAAAGGACTTCCAGAAGGAGAGATGAAAAATTCTCTTCTTGAAACGTTCATCAAAACTGTAAAAGCAGAACAAAGGGGAAAAACTACTGAGATCCCAAAAAGACAGTCTTTGTTCTTGGATGCCTCTTTTGAAAAAAATACAAAGACTTATATTAAGTTTAACAGAGAGCCAAAACTACAGAATATCTCTATTACAGACTTGGCAAAAGAAGTCTCTTTTCTCAGAAAAGAAGTTTCTGAACTAAGAGAAAAGGTCAGAAAAATAGAAAGGGATGTTGAATTCAGTTTTGAAGTTGATTCATGGGCAAGACAAGAAATCAAAATCATCAAAGAAAGGCTTGAATCAATTCCTCCTCCCTTAGAAGATGTTCCTTTTGAGACAGTATTGCAGGAGAAAACAACAGTAGAAATGCAGGGAATAAAAGGTATGCAAGTTTTACCTAAAAAATATCAGAAATACTATATCAAGATCCAGATAGAAATCAATCAAGAGATCTTTTCTTTAACAGAACTTATAGATACTGGATCTGATTTAAATCTACTTCATAAAGATTTAATTCCTGCAAAATATTGGGTTCCTAGTTTTGGATCTGCAACTAGACTAGGAAATTCAAGTACAGATTTTCAGTATGAGGTTCCTAAGGGTACATTACTCCTAGAAGATTATGCCCTAGGAATGAAGTTTCAAATTTCAGATCTACCTATTGATTACATATTAGGCTCCCCTTTTCTTTCTGCAGTGGAACCTCATGGCTCTTGTTTGTGTTCCAATAAGAAACCAGGTTATTTCATTACTATGCCTAGAATAGGAAACAATTCTCCAAAAAGAATTGAACTTCCTTTTATTTCCGATGCTTACATGCAAATTTCATATTACAAGAAAAGCATGGTAATAGTAGAAGTTTTTGATGATGAAAGAAATACTCCTGTCACTCATTACATGGATGATAATACTACATGGGATACTTTCAAAGACCATTGGAGACCTTCATGGTAGCTGAGGCATTCAGAAAAAATTGAGGTAGGGTTACCAGGATTCTCAAGGAATACTCATATAAATGTACTACCTCCCCAACATGTTCTTAGGAGAATCCACCAACTTGCTACTATTATGTCCAGAGAAAAGCTTATTGAGATGGGAGATCTGAGTCGGCTAAGAACTGTTGACAGGCAGTTTTATCATCAGCCAACTCGAAGCTGGGAAAGAACTACTGCATATCAATTTTTCCAGATCAACAGAATGCGAACAGTGGAAGAATGGCCAAACAGAAATCCTACTGAAAGAATAGTCAACATAGACTATCTGCAATACAAAACTATATGGTTCAACGTCTGCCTCTGGACAGATAAATATAAGTATTATTACTGCATGATAATATTTGCACATTCTTTCAGGGATTGGCCTGAACCAGAAGGGCTAATGGAATGGTGGTATCAGTTTGGTTTGAATCCAGTTAATATAAATCCTGATGTGACAGAGGTAGGGAGAATGTTTTTATTTCATAACAGAAGCCTAGATACTATCTCTGATCTATTCTCTGAAGAAGAATATAAAATAATGTTTATCAGAGAAAAACGTCCCTGGATAATACGAACCAAATTTCAGCTGCATAACAATGGTTCGAATAATCATGATCCTGAATATTCTTTCAGTAGGATTTATGTTTGGCCATTCTTCCACTGTTCGCATTCTGTTGATCTGGAAAAATTCATATGCAGGAGTTCTTTCCCAGCTTCGAGTTGGCTGATGATAAAAATGTCTATCAACAGTTCTTAGCCGACTCAGATCTCCCATATCAATAATCTTTTCTCTGGACATAATAGTAGCAGGTTGGTGGATTCTCCCAAGAACATGTTGGGGAGGTAGTACATTTATATGAGTATTCCTTGAGAATCCTGGTAACCCTACCTCAATTTTTTCTGAATGCGTCAGCTGCCATGAAGGTCTCCAATGGTCTTTGAAAGTATCCCATGCAGTATTATCATCCATGTAATGAGTGACATGAGTATTTATTTCATCATCAAAAACTTCTACTATTACCATTCTTTTCTTGTAATATGCAATTTGCATGTAGGCATCAAAAATGAAAGGAAGTTCAATTCTTTTTGGAGAATTGTTTCCTATTCTAGGCATAGTAATGAAATACCCTAGTTTCTTATTGGAACACAAACAAGAGCCATGAGGTTCTACTGCAAAAAGAAAAGGAGAGCCTAATATGCAATCAATAGGTAGATCTGAAATTTGAAACTTCATTCGTAGGGAATAATCTTCTAGGAGTAATGTACCCTTAGGAACCTCATACTGAAAATCTATACTTACATTTCCTAGTCCAGTTGCAGATCCAAAACTAGGAACCCAATATTTTGCAGGAATTAAATCTTTATGAAGTAGATTTAAATCAGATCCAGTATCTATAAGTGTCGTTAAAGAAAAGATCTCTTGATTGGTTTCTATCTGGATCTTGATATAGTATTTCTGATATTTTATAGGTAAAACTTGCAAACCTTTTATTCCCTGCATTTCTATAGTTGTTTGCTCTTGCAATACTGTCTCAAAAGGAGCATCTTCTAGGGGAGGAGGAATTGATTCAAGTCTTTCTTTGATAATTTTTATTTCTTGTCTTGCCCATGAATCAACTTCAAAACTGAATTCAACATCCTTTTCTATCTTTCTGACTCTTTCTCTTATTTCAGAAACTTCTTTTCTGAGAAAAGAGACTTCTTTTTCCAAGTCTGTAACAGAGATATTCTGTAGTTTTGGTTCCCTGTTAAACTTAATATAAGTTTTTGTATTTTTGTCAAAAGAGGCATCCAAGAACAAAGGTTGTCTCCTTTTTATTTCAGAACCTTTTCCCCTTTGTTCTGCTTTTACAGTTTTGATAAATGTTTCTAGAAGAGAATTTTTCATCTCTCCTTCTAGAAGTCCTTTAATTTGAGCAAGCATCTGGGCTTTCTGATCCCCTTTATTTTGAAACATGGAAACTTTTAGCTTTTCAAACTGTATTAGTTCTGAATCTGAATCAGAACTTTCAATACTTCTTTCACATGTACAGTAATTTGGATTACTGCAATTGCAGTATTGATTCACTAATATTTCTTCATCAGAGGTATCTCCAAATTGAGATGTAGAAATAGATGAAGAACAACATCCTTCTCATAGAATGTGAATTTCTTATTTAGGTTTATGAAAAGGATCATAGGGGCAATGACTTGTATCATGGCTATTAGCCCCACATCTGTTGCAGCGCTGCTTCAACACCATTTGCTTCTTTTCTTGTGCTTCTCTTGCCTTTTGTTCAGAAAATTTTCCTTTGGCTTTTCTAGAAGCATCATTGTCTGGATAGTCATGGGCATAATGTCCATGTTTTCCACAGATCCAACAAATTACTTTCTTCTTTGCTTCATGCATATGAGTTCTGAGCCTAATATCCTTTGGCTCATAGTAATGTGTACTAGGTTTATCTCGATACCTAGCTTTGTATTTTCTACCCTTTTCTCCCATGATGTCTTTGGGTCTTTTCTACCTTTTTCTGGCTGGATTTGTAAGATATAACCCATATTGTTCACAAATTCATTTTTGATCAGGGAGATATGAGGATTTTGATACTGAGTGTTGTACTTTCATGCTTGTACATAGTCCTATTAGGGATTTGGTTATCAGAGAATAAATTTCTCCCCAAGTATACAACTCATAAGGAAGTTTAAAGATTTCTTCCATTTTCAGATACTCAACAAATTTACTTGGGAGGGCTGCTAAATAAACCTGTTTCCATAACATATTTTTGCTTTCTTTTACTTCAAAAATTCTCTGTGTCCATTCTTTATGAAATTGTTCATATTATGACATTTTTCTACATTTCATATTCATCAGAACAATTTCATGTTTATCAACAATCTCATTCTCAGTCCCACACCAGTGCTCAAGTATCAGTGTGGTGAGAGCACCTATCATGTTATTGACTGCAGTTCCATCAAAGTGATAAACAATATCACCTTCTTCATATTTTAATATTTCTTCTTCCATCTTGGTGATCATTAAAGGAGAACATATAACTTCCCACCATTTACTGAGAGTTCCTGTAAAACATTGAATAAGGGTCTTGTATGCTTCTACTTTTGTTTTCTCTTTCATGCACATTATCTTGTAGGAGAAATACATTATGTCAATCATTTGTCTTATTTGTGCAATAGACAGATTATCAATGTTCCATTCTTGGAACCAATCATCAACAAAAGTTTTTGATTCTGGAAGCTTACCTTTTCCAACAAGATCAGGAGCTGCTGGTCTGGTGGAGTGAGCTGGGATATTCTCATAAGAAAGATTTCTAATTGTAACCAGAGAGTGTCTATATTTGGGAGTGTTTTCAGAAGGATCTGGTTCATATTTCTCTAGTGGAAAGTGGAAAGGAAACTTATGTACAGTCTCTGTCTCAAAAGGTCTATATACAAAAGACAAAATAGAGATATGGGGGCTTGGAAGGATAAAGGGAGTAGGGATAGGCCTATCTGGTTGACTTGTTCTTCCTTTAAGTTCAATTAAGGAATTTCCCATTGCTGAGAAGGCATTCCCTAGACCTTCCATGATTTATTCATGGTTTCCGCTAGATTCTCTTTCTCTGTAAGAGATTTCAGATAAAGAAGAATCGATTTTGTCTTTAACATCAACAACTTTTTCTTGGATCTGATCTACGGAGTGAACAATGGTATTAGTAGATACTTGAAGATCCATGATTTGTTCCTTCTTAGCATAGTCATTGGTTATATATATCTAAGTATCCATCCCTCTTAAAGCAGTATTGGTCCAGTTCAGTTGCTCAGAGACTAATTGGACTCTTTTATCTATTCCAGATAGTTGGGTGGCTTCTTCTGATAACAACAGAGGAATAGCTCTAGCTTGCTTAGAGATATCTTCTAGGATAATTCCTTTAAAAGGTGGAAAAGTAGTATTAGATTCAACAAGACTGCCATCCAGACTCTTCCACTTATGTCTAGGAGATTCAGAGCTTTCTCCTACCATTTGGACTATAAGATTATGCTGCAATTTCTTCCACTCAAAGAAAGAAATCCAATAGTTTTCTTCAGTCATATATTCCTTCCATTGTTTTGACATATTTTTCTTTTCTTCTTCTGTAGTAAGGTTGTCAAAGTCTCTAGTCTCAGGGTTTGTAAACAAATCCCAGTTTATCATTTTCTTGATCCGTTCATCAGGAATAGATCCTTTCTGGCATCCTTTCATGATGGTATGAAATTTAAGTATTTCATATACATAGGGTCTTTGTATGTTTGTAGGTAAAGGATTTGTAAACCTACAGTCAGGAATGACTGAGTCACATTGTTCAGTGTAGCCTAGGCCATACTTAGGAGTGCCAGGAGGTCTCATACCCTTATAAATTTCTTTAATTCTGGGGTCTAAAGACTCAATTGAAGGCATGTAATGGATCATAAATAAGGAAGGTTGTTATGAAGTAGATACATATGACTCTACAGTATTATATACAGATCTATAAGACATAGAAGAATCCATGGTAGTATTCAGATCTTATTATCTTTGCACATAAAAGAAGGGCTTTTAGTCTTATGTCTTCTCGAAAGAAGATTAGACAGGCTCCTAGCCGACTGCTTAGGCAAAGACTAATAATCTCAAAATACCAGTCTGAACTCAAAACAAAACTTTCTGTAAAACAGAGCGAATAGATTTATCAGATCACAGAGAGAGTTTGATATCGAGATATAACAACGCTAAGTTTAAAGAAATCTTTGCCATCAATCCAATTTTGCAGGGTTAATTAAATACCAACAATCAGCCAAGGACAACAATGGAGGTAGAAGACTAACAGGAATGTCCTTCACTCATCATCCACACAAAAAAAATAAGGGCATTGAGATCCATAGGTCTATTAATGCCGAAGCGATGACTGTAGCTCAGGCTCCTGTCCGACTGCTCAGACGAGGACTGATGAGCTAGGGACAAAAGGAAAAAACAATGACAATCATCACAAATCAATATACCATAGGATAGTCAAGACAGGCAGGGATCGAAGGCCATGGGAAAATCAACATCGAGCTAACGACTATGGGATAAATTTCAGTCATCAACTAGAATGCTAAGATAATCATTTTCCGTACGCAAATAAACATGCAGATCTAAAAGCATAAATCATACTAACAATATACCATGCATCAATAAAGGAATTGTATTGTTTCCCAATGCCCGCTCTGAGTTAATGTCCCACATGCTTCATGCGCTCTCGCTTGCCGACCGATGAGACTTCATCAGTACCTCCTAGCCAATGCTAGGGGTACTTGTAATATACCTAAAAAATTGTTTGTATAAATATCCTTGAATAGTTTGAGATTCAAGCAAGTAAGATTTTTGTTATAAAGCTTTAGTCTCAAAGTTTCCAAGAGTCCTTACTGTCGTCGACTGTCATTACCATTCAACTTAAAGTTTTCGGATCAACGATAAGTATGTACTCCTAATTTCAATGTTTATTTCAATAATTGTAATTGTAATTACTTTCTTATCTGTTTGTACGTATAACCATTACCACAGTCTTAACAACACAAACTACTTTGGGAATTTATGGCCAAATCCTTATGTGTTAGACCCTACAAATAAACCATTACCATATGTTTACAATACAAACGACTTTGGGGGTTGATGGCCTAGGCCTCATGCGTTAGTCCATACACATAATCACACGATGCAAATGACCAAATGAACTTAGGTAAAAGTAGAGTATTAATCTATACTCCTCTGTGAAAAGTTTAAATATAAACAGACCCCTATCTTTTATTTTATTTTTAAATATCTGGATACAGGATAGTGGTTAGGTAAGGCCTTTTGGTTAAACTCAGAGTACGAATATTTCATAATCCTCTGATCATATTCAAAATCACCTGCATCATTGGATTACAAGTACTGGGTCTCGTGCTTATTCCATATGCCCACTGGCTGTGACCATGGGCCTAATCAAAATGCCTTTCACATTTCAGCATTTCGGTAGGTCACAATCCCCGAAATGGAGCCAGATCAACGGTTCACAAAACTCCATAATCTGATCCCTTCTTTTCTTAATTGAATGACTGATGGGATTTCGACATTTTTCCCTTCGAGTCATCGTGACTCCAACATTATAAAATTCATGATCACAAAATATCTGAAGTGATCGGATGGTTCACATAACCCACTGAGATGGACGGTTGATGGGATTTCAGAGTTTTTCCTTTCGGGTTTTCGAGACTCACAATAGTCCCTTTTAGCATTTTGAAGTTCGAGACTTCATGATGGTGGAGTTTCTTCTTGCTATGTAAAACCCCAAAACAAAAAGTTTCAATGTGACGTAAACCTACTAACATCACACGTGGATTGACACGTGTCGAAAAGCTGCCACGTGTCACTCTGATTTGTTACTTACATGTGCCTAAAATGTTGAATCAGCTTGACACTTGTCATTGCCTTATTGTGCCATGTGTCCTTAGCTAACGTGATTTGTTGATGTGTCTATTTCAGGATTTCGAGGTTCGCTACTTCAAAGTTTAAAGTTCCTTTGATATTTGATTTCCCAATCTGTGAAACTCCGAAATGGAGTCTCTGACATGCTCTGATCTTTCGCATTTCGCAATTTCATCATTCTTGTCGTGAGTGTCCTTGACACCTCCAACTCCCGATATCCAAAACTCCAAAATGGTGATTAAGTCGTGGTTTCGCATTTCGCGATTTTATCATTCTTGTCATGAGTGTCCTTGACACCTCCAACTCTCGGTATCCGAAACTACGAAATGGCGATTAAGTCATGGTTTCGCATTTCGCAATTTTATCATTCTTGTGATGAGTGTCCTTGACACCTCCAACTCCCGGTATCTGAAACTCCGAAATGGAGATTAAGTCGTGGTTTCAGTACCATTGATTAAGGGTAACCCGTTTTGTGATGGCAAGTTCTATCGTTGGAAGTAAAACACCATATGGGATGTTCATTTGTTTCAATTCCGAACGAGATATGTAATACTATTTTTAAAAGAATGCAGGGTATCCCTTTCGCCTACTTGTAATGGCATACTGGTTATTTTATTGGTTTAATATACTAGTGCCATATTGGCTACTTCCTCGAAAGGATTTTGAAAAAGGAAAAATACTCGGCTATTTCCGTCTATATGTGTATCTTGTTATAGTTGACTCCAGATCGCATGATGGTATATGAATTCAATTTGCACTTAATGTATTTGTGTTAAAGACTTTCCTTTTGAACTTTTAGGTGATTGTGTTTTTATTTACACAGTTAGGAATTTACTCAGGGGTATGTTTTAAGTTTCGAGATGTCCTTTGTTCCTAGAGCCTTCGCGCCTCTCGTGATTAGTTCTGGTAATTAAACTGTGTTAATTCGATTCACTCCAATAATTTTCCAACATTTCAACCTATAACTTTTCATTAAACACCGGTTGATATAAAGATGTGTAAATGTTGTAGATGGTCTATAATAATTCTTGGTATTCGCAAGGTCACTTCCGTACTTTAAATATACATATATATATCTTAGACACTTGCGATTAGGGCTATCTCCTAAAAAAAAATCATGACTGTTCAGTTGGTATATGGAAGAAATATTAGTTAATTACTCTACTGCGGTGCATGCCTTTATATATCAGAAATGTCCATATATATATATATATATACACTATGCAGTTTTCCATTTGCATTCAATATGTAGGTAAACTCAAATTTGCATCACAATTTACTTGTGGGGTTTTCAACTACGACGCTTTATCTCACTGTTGCACAACTGAGAAGGGGGGGGGGGTGAATCAGTTGTTACTGAGCTTAAACAATTATGCTTATTTTAAACTCTTTGCAGAGGACTGAATGACAATCACAATAATGCAGGAAGTAAGCAATAGAACATTCGACATCATTCACTCATATGAAATATACAGAGACAAATATTTCCTGAGGAAACCCATAAAGGGTAAAAACCTCTTCTTCTTTATATGATAAGTAATTTTTACATTCTGTGCATTATAATAATTATGAGCACCAACTCATAATGAGGCTACAACCTCTGTTTTGCAAGCTGCAACTTGCTGAGAGCACCAACTCTCTGTTTTCTCTAGCACCTACTAGAAGGAAGCACCAACTGCCTAGTTTCTCCAGCACCCACTAGAAGGAAGCACCAACTCCCTTAGTGTTCCAGCACCAACTGGATGGAAGCACCAACTTCCAGCCACATAGGCACCGACCTGTATAACAGAGAACAACAGTTCTCCCTTGCACCACCCTGCCACCCTGGTTTATCTGTCTGCAAGCATATGGAAGCTACAACTCCCTGTCACCCACTTGAACTTCTGAGGACAACAGTCCTCCCTAGCACCTCCCTACCACCCTGAAATATAAATCTTTGCTATTGAAACTTATTACAGTGATATAATGTTCATCAATGGCTTACCAGTCTCATCATTGTTCTGCTACACTGCTCTGCTCTCCTGTATCAGTGTCTCTTTGCCTGCATATTCTTGCGCTTTTTGATCTTCTGCTCTTCTTTACAAGTGCACCTCAACCTTCTTTTACTGTCTCAGTTATGCATCTATGTTCTTCGCCTCTCTTGTGCTTTATTCTCTGCATCTTCTTTTGATTCTCTGAATTACGCCTCTTGCGTGTATTTTAGCTCCTTCACACGTCATGCCATTTCCCCGTGTGTGATTCCTCTGTGCAGCATCCCTCATCTCTTCTTTATTCTGCATTCTTATAGTCTTTGTGCACCTTGTGTATCCAATATGTGCAATGCTTCTGCATGCTCTTGATGTCGAGTGCTCTTCTTGATCATCATTGCAACTCTTCATCTTCTCTGGCTATTAAACCCATGTGTCCATCAACACTGGGTGTTATGCTGAGATTCCTTAGCCTATCTAGCATTCGAGACTCTTCATCTTCTCTGTCATAGTCGAGCTCATCCTCTTTGTTTCAGTTACAGGCTACAATACTCTTCCATCTATGAATCACTTCTATGAATAGTCTTCATTCCACTGGCAGATTCCTTAAGAGTCTTCAGCTTCTCTGGCGATCACCCTAAAGTCTCTTCGAGTCCTTTGGCAGAAACAATTAGTCATTTCTAGCAGTTACAATGTGAACATCCAAAAACCACATAAGCAATTGAATCTCCATTGATCGATTAACTGAGAAGAGAAATAGTATCCCTTCAATCATATTCTTGAATATCCTGCATCGTTGGATCATAAATGATGGGTCTCACGCTTATTTCTCCATTTCTCAATTTGACATTTCAGCATTTCGGCATTCCTGTGGTGAGGCATTTCGTCTCTCCAAGTCACGATCTCCAAAATGGAGATTAGCTTCATGCTACCTCCTCCCTTGACCCTTCGTCGATGTGACCATAGGTTATGACCAGGGGCCAATTCTGAACACGTATTTCGCATTTCATGTTTCAGGGATTCTGTGATGAGTCGTCTCGACTCTCCTTATCCCAACCTTTGAAATGGAGCTTGTCTCTTCGATATCTTCTCTACATCTCTTTGACGATGTGACCACCAGTGGTGACCAAGCTCTTATCCATACAACACTTTTGCAATTTCCCATTTCGGCACTTCCAGACTCCTGTGATGAAGAGTCTTGACTCTTGACTACTCCAACTCCCGGTATCTGAAACTCTAGTCAATGTGATTGTTTTGGGATTTTTCGGTGTTTCTCATTTCAGCACTTCAGGACTCCTCTGATGAAGATTCTCGACTCTTGACTCCTCCAACTCCCGGTATCTGAAACTCCAATTGATGTGTCTGTTTCAGAATTTTCATCTTTTCGCATTTCGGCACTTCAGGACTCCTATGATGAAGAGTCTCGACTCTTGACTCCTCCAACTCCCAGTATCCGGAACTTCGAAATGGATTCTTTTTTTCTAATACCCGAAATGGAATTTAGCTTCTAATCTTTCCATGCAATCATAATTGTGTTATCACAAGATTAGTGGACACACTGATGGCACTAGTGTTATCACAATGAATTGGGATCAGTGCAACATATTTTACCTCAAAGTCTGCAAGTGTCTGAATCATCCATAATACCTGAGTGCAATAGGTAGCAACAAAAATGTACTCTACCTCTGTAGTTGATAAAGAAATGGAACCTTGCTTTTTACTCAACCATGCTACTAGAGAATCTCCTAAGAAGAACACACCTCCACTCGTGCTTTTCCTTTCATCCATGCAGTTAGCCCAATCAACATCTGAGTAGACTAATAATTGAAAATTCTAATTCTTAGGATACCACAGCCCACAGTTCATTATTTCTTTCAAATATTTGAATATGCTTTTGACAGCTAGCAAATGACTCTATTTAGGTGCAAACTTATATCTTCCTACCATTCTAACAACACACATTATGTCTGGGCCAGATGTTGTGATGTACAATAGGATTCCTATCATTTACCTATATGAACTTTTATCAACATCAGGTGAGTCATCATCCTTGCTTAATTTTCATCCAGTAACCATAGGTGTGCCCACAGGTTTAGAATCTTCCATTTGAAACCTTTTCAACATTTCTCTTAGATATTTTTCTTGAGAAATGAACATCCTTTCAAACCTCTGAGTAATTTGCAGACCAAGAAAAAATGACAGTTCACCTATCATAGACATTTCAAACTCAGACTCCATGGTAGAAGAAAACCATTGTACCAATGAATCCTTATTACATCTGAAGATGATGTCATCTACATAGACCAACACGATGAGAAAATCATTATCCTCTATTTTGATATATAGATTGTTGTCAATTTTTCCTCTCTTGAACCCTTTGTTTTTGAGATACGTATCCAGTATGTGATACTAGGCACGAGGGGCTTGTTTTAACCCATATAAAGCTTTCTTCAACTTGCATACTAAGTGAGGGTTATCAGACAGATCGAAACCCTCTGGTTGTTCCATATAGACTTATTCATTTAAATCTTCATTTAGAAAAGATGACTTGACATCCATTTGATAGACTTTAAACCTTTTATGACAAGCATAGGCAATAAATATTATCATAGCTTCTAATCTTGCTACGGGTGGAAATGTTTTATCAAATCCAGTCCTTCTATTTGAGCATAGCCTTTACAAACCAATCTTGCTTTGTTCCTGACAACTTGTCCCTGCTCATTCATCTTATTCTTAAAGATCCATTTGGAACCGATGATATTTTTAGCTTCATGTCTATGAACCATCTCCCACGTATTTTTTTTCTCAATCTAATCAAGTTCATCATTCGTTGCTTTAACCCAATGGTCATCTTTTCTTGCTTCATTAAAATTCTTGGCTTCCAGCATGGATATGAAAGCTATATGTGATTTTTCGGTGTTTTTGATTATCTTTCTCCTGGTTTGTACACCTTTGTCTTTTTCACCAATTATCTGACTTGGAGGATGATTCTTTTGAATGATTCTAGAGGAGGAATTTGAAGTTGTTTGCTTATTTGAGTCTGTCTGAGTATCTGTGTCTTAATCCTATTCAGAGTCTTCATTTTCTGATTCTTGGACCTGTTCATCTTCAGCTTTAGCTCTGTCCTCTATAGAAGACTCATTATTGTACACTTCTCTTGCTGGGATTCCTTCATTAACTTTTATGTCAATACAGTCAACCATTTTATGCAGCTTCTTATTATAGCATTTGTATCCTTTATTGTTTGTAGCATACCCTAAGAAGATACCTTCATAATCCCTATCATCATATTTTCCAAGGTTCTAATCATTATTCTTTATGTAACATTTACTCCCAAAGACTTTGAAGTGTTTGATTGACATAGGTCTCCCATACCACAGTTCATAAGGTGTCTTGTCACTTTGTGGTCTGATGTGGGATTTTTTAAGAACATGGATTGTTGTGTGTATTGCTTCTACCCAGTAGGTTTGACCAGTGTTCTTCTCATTCATCATTGACCTGGCCATTTGCTGCACTGTTCTGTTTTGCCTCTCAACTACTCCATTTTGTTGTGGAGTTCTTGGGATTGTGTATTCTCGCTTGATCCCATGCTTATCACATAATTCCTTGAAATCACTTGACATAAATTCTCCTCCTCTGTCTAATCTTACTGCCTTTAACCTCTTGCCTGTTTGATTCTTAGTTAAAGCCTTAAATTTTTTAAACTTCTCAAATGCTTTATCTTTTTCCTTGAGAAAGGCAACCCGAGTAATTCTGGAGTAATCATCAATAATCAACATGAAGTAGTTTTCTTTCCTTGTGACTTCCTATCTTGATGGTCCACATAAATCCATATGAACTACTTGGAGTGGTTTCTCTATTGAAGTAGATCTCTTGGACTTAAACTGTGTCCTGGTTAGCTTTCCTACTTGGTAGGGTTTACACATAGAATCTTGGGGCTTTGATATTCTCGGAAGATCTTTTACTACCTCAAGATTTTTTACCTTGATTAAGTGGTCAAAGTTTAGATGTCCAAGTCTCTTATGCCATAACCAAATTTCATCATGTTTTCTTAGATGACACTCTTCTTTATATTCTTTCAACACATATACATTATTTTCTGTCCTTAGGCCTTTGGCCGCCACTTGTCCTAAGTTTACAGACTTTATCTTGTAGTCCTTAGATGTGAACATCACTTCACATCCTCTGTCACACATTTGACTTGCACTGAGTAGATTATGTTTCAACCCATATACAAGTAGAACATCTTGGGCTTTTCCTTTTCCATTACTTAAACTCACCATCCCTTTACCCTTTATTTTACCTAGAGCATCATTTCCAAAGGTTATGTTTCTTGATTTTCTTTCACTTAGAGATAGAAACTTACCTTTGTCTCCCATCATATGTTTGGAGAATCCATTGTCTATATACCAAGGGTTTGTTTGTCTTTTATCTGAAAACACTAATCCACACTTGTCACTTTCTTTCTTTTTCCAAACCTTGACATTTTCAACCGAGGAATTCAAATCTGGTTCATAGTTCCTTAAGCGACAATCAACATATTTATGTCCATAGTTATGACAGATGTAACATTCTGGTTCGTCGAATAAAGGATCATAACGATTGTTATGCTTAACCTATGTCCTTTCCCATCCATCAAGTGATTTGCAGTCTGTGGTGGTTTGTTACTTTGCTGTCTCATTCTTTGTTGTGGTAGATATCTATACCTTGAATGTCTTGATTGCTCATAATTTAATTTTAAAGAACAGTTTACAGCTTTATGACCAAAGTTAGAACAAATGAAACAATATCCATAGAAAAAATGTTGGTACCTGGAAAAAGTTTGTCTTCTTTGAGGAGGTCGATTTATTTCATGCCGATAATTTCTCTGATCTACAGATTTGGTTCTGGTAATTTTTCTTTCATTCCTTCTTGGTGGCTGATTTTCTTTCTTTGTTTATGCAGAGTGATTGTTGTCAATGTTTGAGGATTTGAAAAACTTGATAGGTTCTTGGTTTCTTGGCTGACCACTACTTGATTCCTTTGTTGATTCAGAATGGTGGCTAATCCTTCTGAGGCTTTGATACTTGATAGATTCTAATGATACAAGGTTTGAAACATCTCCAACTCTTTCCTAGTTTTCACTACGTCTTCTTCCAGAGATTTACATCTTTCCTTTGTTTCTGATAACTGTTTCTTCAGAATGTCATCGATTTTATTTTCCTCTTCTAATTCCACTTTTAGCATGGAAAATTCTTCATCAGGCCGTTTATTGTCTTTCTCGAACTGTATCAACAATTGTTTTTTCTTTCTATTCTTAATTCCAAGTCTGTTAATCTCTTCCAATGCACTGATAAGTTCTCCTTCCATATCAACCATAGCTTCTTCTTCATTAGCCTCACTTCATGTTCTTTTATTATCATAGTCCTCTTTGGCCATAAGTATGAAGTCATTTAGTGTATCTTCAATAGAGGCATCATTGTCTTCATCAGCTGAAGGATCATCATCATTGTTTACACAAAGACTTTTCTTCTTAAAATTATTCTCTTTAAAGAAATTTTTGTGTTTGTGCTTCTCCTCATCATCACATGTCTGATCATTTATTTTGTGAGGACATTTATTTGTAAAATGACCTATCTTACCACTATTGAAACATTTGAAAGGCAATTTACCTTTGTATTTTCCTGATCCCTTCTTCAGTCTCTTCGCAATTTTTTCTTGAATTTCATCAGGCTCAAAATCCTCATTCTTGTCTGCCTTAAATGATGCTTCTTTGAAGCTGGGTTTATCTTTAACTATTCTCATTTCATATGTATTCAATGTTCCTAGAAGTTGATCAAACTCCAACGTTTTTAGATCATTAAGTTCTTCTATAGCAGAGATCTTCGGGTTGAACCTATCTGGTAGAGATCTCAAAATTTTATGAACTAAAGAAGGTTCCTCAATTTTTTCACCAAGTGATTTCATTGCATTTACCAGTTCTTCAACTCTCAAAAAGTATTTTCCAACAGTTTCATCTTCTTTCATCTTCATCTGTTCAAACTGTACTATGTAGGTGTGAAGCTTGGCGTCCTTTACCTTCTCATTACCTTCATAACTACTAAAGAGTTTTTCCCACATTTCTTTGGCAGTTCCTAGGTGCATAACTTTTACGAATTCTGCTTCTGCAAGACCACTCAAGATAGCATTCATAGCCTTAGAGTTGAAGCTAAATTCTAGCTTGTCATCCTTATTAGCTAGTACAATTGGCTTTACATAACCAGTATCTACCACATCCCAGACATCTGCACCTAAAGCCATTATGTAGGTTCTCATTCTAACTTTCCAGAAGGAAAAGTTTATTCCATTGAACATAGGGGCCTTATTTGTTGAATTTCCTTCATGGATTGACATGTTTAAGCTCTAGGATGTACAATCAGATAAAAGGGGCCGGATCTGATACCAATTGTTGCACAAATGAGAGGGGGGGGGTGAATCTGTTGTTACCGAGATTAAAAAATTATGTTTATTTTAAACTCTTTGCAGAGCACTGAATGAAAATCACATTAATGCAGAGAAGTATGTAATAGAACAATCGACATCATTCACTCATATGAAATATACAAAGACATACATTTCCTGAGGAAACCCATAAAGGGTAAAAACCTCTTCTTCTTTATATGATAAGTAATCTTTACATTATGTACATTATCATACTTATGAGCACCAACTCATAATGAGGCTACAACCTTTGTTTTTCAATATGCAACTTGCTGAGAGCACCAACTCTTTGTTTTCTCTAGCACCTACTAGAAGGAAGCACCAACTCCCTGGTTTCTCTAGCATCCACTAGAAGGAAGCACCAACTCCCTTAGTGTTCCAGCACCAACTGGATGGAAGCACCAACTTCCAGTCAAATAGGCACCAACATGTATAACAGATACCAATAGTTCTCCCTTGCACCACCCTGCCACCCTGGTTTCTCTGGTTGCAACTAGATGGAAGCTACAACTCCCTGTGTTCAAGCCTCCACTTGAACCTACGAGGAAAATAGTCCTCACTAGCACCTTCCTACCACCCTGAAATATAAATACTTGCTAATGAAACTTATTACAGTGATATAATGTTCATCAATGGATTACCAGTCTCATCACTGTTCTTCTACACTACTCTACTCTCCTGTATCAGTGTCTCTCTTCCTGCATCTTCTTGCGCTTTTTGATATTCTACTCTTCTTTACAAGTGCACCTCAGCCTTATTTTACTTTCTCAGCTATGCATCTCTATTCTTTTCTTCTGCTGCACTTTATGCTCTGTGTCTTCTTTTGATTGTCTGAATTATGCCTCTTCTATGTATTTCAACTCATGCCCATAGCATGCAATTTCCCCGTGTGTGATTCCTCTCTGCAATAGACCTCATCTCTTCTTTGTTCTGCATTCTTATAGTCTTTGTGCACCTTGTGCATCCAATATGCACAATGCTTCTGCATGCTCTTCGTGTCGAGTGCTTTGCCTCATCATCATTGCAACTCTTCAGCTTCTCTAGATGTTAAACCCATTTGTCCATCAACACTGGGTGTTATGCTGAGATTCCTTAGCTTGTCTAGTAGTCGAGACTCTTCGTCTTCTCTGTCATAGTCAAGCTCATCCTCTCTGTTGCATTTACAGGCTACAATGCTCTTCCATATGTCAATCTCTTCTATGAACAGTCCTCATTGCACTGGAAGATTCCTTGAGACTCTTCAGCTTCTCTGGCGATCACCCTAAACTCTCTTCGAGTCCTTTGGAAAAAACAATTAGTCATTTCTAGAAGTTACATTGTGAACCTCCAAAACCCGCATCAACAACTGAATCGCCACTGATCTATTAACTGAGAAGAGAAACAATAGACCTTTGATCATATTCCCGAATAACCTGCATCGTTGGAGCATAAATGATGGGTCTCGTGCTTATTTCACCATTTCGCAATTCACAATTTGGCATTTTGGCATTCCTATGGTGAGGCATCTCGTCTCTCTAAGTCGCGATCTCTGAAATGGAGATTAGCTTCATGCTACCTCCTCCCTTGAGCCTTCATCAATGTGACCATAGGTTATGACCAGGGGCCAATTCTGAACAGGTATTTCACATTTCGTGTTTCAGGGATTCTATGATGAGTCGTCTCAACTCTCCATGTCCCAACCTTCGAAATGGAGCTTGTCTCTTCGAGCACTTCTCTACATCTCTTCAATGATGTGACCATCGATGGTGACCAAGCGCTTATCCATACAGTGCTTTCGTAATTTCACATTTTAGCACTTTGGGACTCCTGCGATGAAGACTCTCAACTCTTGACTCCTCCAACTCCCGGTATCCGAAACTCCGGTTGATGTGCCTGTTTTGGGATTTTTCGATGTTTCGCATTTCAGCACTTTGGGACTCCTGTGATGAAGAGTCTTGACTCTTGACTCCTCCAACTCTCGGTATCCGAAACTCCAGTTGATGTGCCTATTTTAGGATTTTTGGCTTTTCTCATTTCAACACTTTAGGACTCCTATCATGAAGAGTCTCGACTCTTGACGCCTCCAACTCCCAGTATACGGAACTTCGAAATGGAGTCTTTGTTTTTGATACCCGAAATGGAATTTATCTTTTGATCTTTCCATGTGATCATCGTTGTGCTACTGGTCGTGATCTTTTCCATCAACTACAAACACACATACTCTGCACTCTGTGTGCACCTCTGCACTATCTCTTCTGGTCTTCACGAGCTTGCTCTGCTGCTTCTTCCCAAAATACTTCTGGTGTCCACCTGGCACATTATACCTGTACTCAATCCATCATCATTGTTGTACTTGCCATCAATGACAAGCATACACTGCCTATAAAACATGCCAACAATATCCCCCTTCAACATTGAAGGCAACAAAGGCACCCGAACATGTTCTTTTCTCCCCCTTTGACATCAATGTCAAAGAAAACACTCTCCCCCTGAGCTGTTGCAGTATTTTTCGGAGGTATCAGATATTCAATCAATAAAAACTCCCCCTAACAGGATGGACTCTCTTAGGTGTGAGACGGGATGACACCTAGCTTCTGTCGGAGATATTCAAATGGTGTCTTGGCTAGGGGTTTAGTAAAGATGTTTGCTATTTGTTTTGTGGTTGGAAAGTAATGGACTTGAACAATTTGATTGGTGACCTGCTCTCTCAGAAAATGGTATTTTATGGGAATATGCTTGGTCTTGCAGTGGAATATAGGATTCTTGGACACACTAATGGAACTAGTGTTATCACAATGAATTGGGATCGGTGCAACGTATTTTACTTCCAAGTCTACAAGTGTCTGAATCATCCATAATACCTAAGTGCAATAGGTAGTAGACAAAATGTATTCTGCCTCTGTAGTTGATAAGGAAATGGAACCTTGCTTTTTACTCAACCATGCTACTAGAGAATCTCCTAAGAAGAACTCACCTCCAATTGTTCTTTTCCTTTTATCCATGTAGTTAGGCCAATCAACATCTGAGTAGACTGATAATTGAAAATTTTGATTCTTAGGATACCATAGGCCACAGTTCATTGTTTCTTTCAAATATTTGAATATCCTTTTGACAGCTAGCAAATGACTTTGTTTAGGTGCAGACTGATATCTTTCTACCATTCCAACAGCAGGCATTATGTTTGGGTGAGATGCTGTGATGTACAGTCGGCTTCCTATCATTGACCTATATGAACTTTGATCAACATCAGGTGAGTCATCATCCTTGCTTAATTTGCATCCAGGAACCATAGGTGTTCCCACAAGTTTAGAATCTTCCATTTGAAACCTTTTCAACATTTCTCTTAGATATTTTTCTTGAGAAATGAACATCCCTTCAAACCTTTGAGTAATTTGCAGACCAAGAAAAAATGACAGTTCACCTATCATAGACATTTCAAACTCAGACTCCATGGAAGAAGAAAACCATTGTACCAATGAATCCTTATTACATCTGAAGATGATGCCATCTGCATAGACCAACACGATGAGAAAATCATTATCCTCTATTTTGATATATAGATTGTTGTCAATTGTTCCTCTCTTGAACCCTTTGTCTTTGAGATATGTATCCAATCTGTGATACCAGGCACGAGGGGCTTGTTTTAACCCATATAAATATTTCTTTAGATTGCATACTAAGTCTGGGTTATCAGACAGTTTGAAGCCCTCTGGTTGTTCCATATAGACTTCTTCATTTAAATCTCCATTTAGAAAAGCTGACTTGACATCCATTTGATAGACTTTAAACCTTTTATGAAAAGCATAGACAAGAAATATTCTGATAGCTTCTAATCTTGATATGGGCGCAAATGTTTCATCAAAATCCAGTACTTCTATTTGAGCATAGCCTTTACAGACCAATCTTGCTTTGTTACTGACAACTTGTCCCTGCTCATTCAACTTATTCTTAAAGATCCATTTGGAACCGATGATATTTTTACCTTCAATTCTATGAACCATATCCCACGTATTTCTTTTCTCAATCTGATCAAGTTCATCATTCATTTATTTAACCCAATGGTCATCTTTGCTAGCTTCATTAAAATTCTTGGGTTCCATCATCGATATGAAATCTATATGTGATTGTTTGGTGTTTTTGATTGCCTTTCTCCTAGTTTGTACACCTTTGTATTTTGCACCAATTATCTGACTTGCAGGATGATTCTTTTGAGTGATTCTAGAGGAGGAATTTGAAGTTGTTTGTTGATTTGAGTATGTATGAGTATATGTGTCTTCATCTGATTTAGAGTCTTCATTTTCTGATTCTTGGACCTGTTCATCTTTAGCTTTAGTTGTGTCCTCTATAGAAGACTCATTATTGTACACTTCTCTTGTTGGGATTCCTTCATCAACGTTTATGTCAATACAGTCAAACATTTTATGCAGCCTCTTATTATAGCATTTGTATCCTTTACTGTTTGTAGCATACCCCAAGAAGATACCTTCATCAGCCCTGTCATCATATTTTCCAAGGTTCTCATCATTATTCTTTATGTAACATTTACTCCCAAAGACTTTGAAGTGTTTGATTGACGCAGTTCTCCCATACCATAGTTCATAAGGTGTCTTGTCACTTTGTGGTCTGAGTTGGGCTTTGTTAAGAACATCAGCTGCTGTGTGTATTGCTTCTACCTAGTAGGTTTGACCAATGTTATTCTCATTCATCATTGACCTGGCCATTTGCTGCACTGTTCTGTTTTGCCTCTCAACTACTCCATCTTGTTGTGGAGTTCTTGGGATTGTGTATTCTCTCTTGATCCCATGCTTATCACAAAATTCCTTGAAATCACTTGACATAAATTCTCCTCCTCTGTCTGATCTTATTGCCTTTAACCTCTTGCATGTTTTATTCTCAGTTAAAGCCTTAAATTTTTTAAACTTCTCAAATGCTTCAGCTTTTTCCTTGAGAAAGGAAACCTAAGTAATTCAGGAGTAATCATCAATAATCAACATGAAGTAGTTTTATTTCCCTGTGCCTTCCTGTCTTGATGGTCCACATAAATCCATATGAACTAGTTGGAGTGGTTTCTCTATTGAAGTAGAGCCCTTGGACTTAAACTGTGTCCTGGTTAGCTTTCCTACTTGGCAGGGTTTACACATAGAATCTTGGGGCTTTGATATTCTCGGAAGATCTTTTACTTCCTCAATATTTTTTACCTTGATTAAGTGGTCAACGTTTATATGTCCAATTCTCCTATGCCATAACAAGATTTCATCATGTTTTCTTAGATGACACTCTTCTCTATCTCCTTTCAACACATATAAATTATTTTCTGTCCTTATGCCTTTGGCCACCACTTGTCCTAAGTTTACAGACTTTATCTTGCAGTCCTTGGACGTGAACATCACTTCACATCCTCTATCACACATTTGACTTACACTGAGAAGATTATCTTTCATCCCATATACAAGTAGAACATATTGGTATTTTCCTTTTCCATTACTTAAACTCACCATCTCTTTACCCTTTATTTTACTTGGAGCATCATTTCAAAAGGTTACATTTCCTGATTTGCTCTCACTTAGAGATAGAAACTTACCTTTCTCTCTTGTCATATGTTTGGATCATGCATTGTCTATATACCAAGGGTTCGTTTGTATTTGAGCTGAAAACACTAATCCACACTTGTCACTTTCTTTCTTCTTCCAAACCTTGACATTTTTAGCAGGGGAATTCAAATCTGGTTCATAGTTCCTTAAGCGATAGTCAAAATATTTATGTCCATAGTTATGACAGATGTTACATTCTGGTTCGTCGAATAAAGGATGATAATGATTGTTATGCTTAACCTGTGTCCTTTTCCCATCCATCAAGTGATTTGCAATTTGTGGTGGTTTGTTACTTGGCTATCTCATTCTTTGTTGTGGCAAATATCTATACCTTGAATGTCCTGATTTCTCATAATTTAATTTTAAAGAACAATTTACAACTTTATGACCAAAGTTAGAACAAACGAAACAATATCCATAGAAAAAAAGTTGGTACCTGGAAAAATTTTGTCTTCTTTGAGGAGGTTGATTTCTTTCATGTCGATAATTTCTTTGATCTACAAATTCAATTTTGGTACTTTTTCTTTCATTCCTTCTTGGTGGTTGATTTTGTTTCTTTGTTTCTGCAGAGTGACTATTGTCAATGTTTGAGGATTTGAAAAACTTGATAGGTTCTTGGTTTCTTGGCTGACCACTACTTGATCCCTCTTCATAACCCAAACCCGTTTTTAGCTTTGGATTCCTTTGTTGATTCAGAATGATGGCTAATCCTTCCGAGGCTTTGATACTTGACAAATTTTCATGATACAAGGCTTGAAACCTCTCCAACTCTTTCCTAGTTTTCACTACTTCTTCCAGAGCTTTACATCTTGCCTTCTTTTCTGATAACTGTTGTTTCAAAATGTCCTCGATTTTCTTTGCCTCTTATAATTCCACTTTTAGCAGGGCAAAGTCTTCATTAGTCTGTTTACTATCTTTCTCGAACTATATCAACAATTGTTTTTGCTTTATGTTCTTAATTCTGAGTCTGTCAATCTCTTCCAGTGCACTAATCAGTTCTCCTTCCATATCAGCCACAAATTCTTCTTCATTAGCCTCACTTCCTGTGCTTTTATTATCATTGTCCTATTTGGCCATAAGTACGAAGTCCTTTAGTTTATCTTCAATAGAGGATTCATTGTCTTCATCACCTGAAGGATCATCATCATTGTTTAGACAAAGACTTTTCTTCTTAAAATTATTCTCTTTAAATAAATTTATGTGTTTGTGCTTCTCCTCCTCATCACATGTCTGATCATTTCTTTTGTGAGGACATTTAATTGAAAAATGAACTATCTTACCATAGTTGAAACATTTGAAAGGTATTTTACCTTTCTATTTTCCTGATCCCTTCTTCAATCTCTTCACAATTTTTTCTTCAATTTCATCAGGCTCAAAATCCTCATTCTTGGCTGCCTTAAATGATGCTTCTATGGAGGTGGGTTTATCTTTAACTATTCTCATTTCATATGCAATCAATGTTCCTAGAAGTTGATCAAACTCTAAGGTTTTTAGATCATTAAGTTATTCTATAGAAGAGACCTTTGGGTTGAACCTATCTGGTAGAGATCTCAAAATTTTCTGAACTAATGAAGGTTCCTCAATTTTTTCACCAATTTCTTTCATTGCATTTACTAGTTCTTCAACTCTCAGAAAGTATTTTCCAACAGTTTCATCCTCTTTCATCTTCATCTATTCAAACCATACTTTGTAGGTTTGAATCTTGGCATCCTTTACCTTCTCATTACCTTCATAACTGTTAATAAGTTTGTCCCACATTTCTTTGGCAGTTCCTAGGTGCATAACTTTTATGAATTATTCTTTTGCAAGCCCACTCAAGATAACATTCATAGCCTTAGCGTTGAAGATAAATTCTAGCTTGTCATCCTTATTAGCTAGTACAACTGGCATTACATAACCGGTATCTACCACATCCCAAACATCTACACCTAAAGCCATTATGCAGGTTCTCATTCTAACTTTCCAGAAGGCAAAGTTTGTTCCATTGAACATAGGGGACTTATTGGTTAAATTTCCTTCATGGATTGACATGTTTAATCTCTAGGATATACCCTTAGATAAAATTGGTTGGCTCTGATACCAATTGTTGCACAACTGAGAGGAGGGGGTGAATCAGTTGTTACCGAGCTTAAACAATTATGCTTATTTTAAAATCTTTGCAGAGTACTGAATGAAAATCACATTAATGCAGGGAAGTAAGCAATAGAACATTCGACATCATTCACTCATATGAAATATAAAGAGATAGATATTTCCTGAGGAAACCCATAAATGGTAAAAACCTCTTCTTGTTTATATGATAAGTAATATTTACATTCTGTTCACTATCATACTTATGAGCACCAACTCATAATGAGGCTACAACCTCTGTTTTGCAAGCTGCAACTTGTTGAGAGCACCAACTCTCTATTTTCTCTAGCACCTATTAGAAGGAAGCACCAACTCCCTGGTTTCTCTAGCACCCATTAGAAGGAAGAACCAACTCCCTTAGTGTTCCAACACCAACTGGATGGAAGCACCAACTTCCAGTCACATAGGCACCAACCTGTATAACAAAGAACAATAGTTCTCCCTTGCACCACCCTGCCACCCTGGTTTCTTTGGCTGCAACCAGATGGAAGCTACAACTCCCTGTGTTCAAGCATCCACTTGAACCTCTAAGGACAACAGTCCTCCCTAGAACCTCCCTACCACCCTAAAATATAAATCTTTTCTACTGAAACTTATTACAGCGATATAATGTTCATCAATGGATTACTAGCCCCATCATTGTTCTGCTACACTTCTCTGCTCTCATGTATCAATGTCTCTCTGCCTGCATCTTCTTGTGCTTTTTGATCCTCTTCTCTTCTTTACAAGTGCACCTTAGCCTTATTTTAATGTCTCAGCTATGCATGTTTGTTCTTCAGTTCTGCTGTGCTTTATGCTCTTTGTCTTCTTTTGATTATTTGAATTATGCCTCTTCTATGTATTTCAGCTCCTGCCCACAACATGCCATTTCCTCGTGTGTGATTCCTCTCTACAGAAGCCCTCATCTCTTCTTTGTTCTTCATTCTTATAGTCTTTGTGTGCCTTGTGCATCTAATATGCATAATGCTTCTACATGCTCTTCATGTCGAGTGCTCTGCCAGATCATCATTGCAACTCTTCAGCTTCTCTAGCTGTTAAACCCATGTGTCCATCCACACTAGGTGTTATGCTGAGATTCCTTAGCCTATCTAGCAGTTGAGACTCTTCGTCTTCTCTGTCATAGTCAAACTCATCCTATCTATTGCAGTTACATGCTAGAATTCTCTTCCATCTGTCAATCGCTTCTATGAGAAGTCTTCATTCCACTGGCATATACCTTGAGACTCTTCGGCTTCTCCTGCGATCACCCTAAAGTCTCTTCGAGTCCTTTGGTAGAAACAATCAGTTGTTTCTAGAAGTTACACTGTGAACATACAAAAACTGCATCAACAACTAAATCGCCACTAATCGATTAACTAAGAAGAGAAACAATATCCCTTCGATCATATTCCTGAATAACCTGCATCGTTGGATCATAAATGATGGGTCTCGTGCTTATTTCACCATTTCGCAATTCACAATTTGGCATTTTGGCATTCCTATGGTGAGGCATCTTGTCTCTCTAAGTCGCGATCTCTGAAATGGAGATTAGCTTCATGCTACCTCCTCCCTTGAGCCTTCATCAATGTGACCATAGGTTATGACCAGGGGCCAATTCTGAACATGTATTTCGCATTTCACATTTCGGGGATTCTGTGATGAGTCATCTCGACTCTCCATGTCCCAACCTCTGAAATGGAGCTTGTCTCTTCGAGCTCTTCTCTACAGCTCTTTGATGATGTGACCACTAGCGGTGACCAAGAACTTATCCATACAGTGATTTTGCAATTTCGCATTTCAGCACATCGGGACTACTGTGATGAAGAATCTTGACTCTTGACTCCTCCAACTCCTGGTATCCGAAACTCCGGTCGATGTGCATGTTTTAGGATTTTTCGGTGTTTTGAATTTCAACACTTTGGGACTCCTTTGATGAAGAGTCTCAACTCTTGACTCCTCCAACTCTCGGTATACGAAACTCTGGTTTATGTGCCTGTTTCGAGATTTTCGGCTCTTCGCATTTTGGCACTTCAGGACTCCTATGATGAAGAGTCTCGACTCTTGACTCCTCCAACTCCTAGTATTAGGAACTCCAAAATGGAGTCTTTGTTTCTGATACCCAAAATGAAATTTAGCTTCTGATCTTGCCATGTGATCATCGTTGTGTTTTTGGTCGTGATCTTTTCCATCAATGACAAACACGCATACTCTTCACTCTGCGTGCACCTCTGCACTATCTCTTCTAGTCTTCAAGAGCTTTCTCTGTTGTGTCTTCCCAAAATAATTCTGGTGTTCGCCTGGCACATTATACCTGCACTCAAGCCATCATCGTTGTTTTAGTTGCCATCAATGACAAGCATATGTTTCCTATAAAACATGCCAACACTTACTACAGTTGTAATCCAAACCACAACACAAATCTTCTTTAAGAATTGACTAGCCATATCCTTCCAGCTAGTACACTTTCAGGAACTAGTATTCATAACAGTAAAGAGATGCATCAAATATAATCCATTCCGAACTAGTAGAGAGACATTCTATCAATTCCTAATTTTGCAATAGGATACATTCGATCTTTCATCCTTAATATTATTTCTAACAGATACATTCTATCAAGTATGTAACCATTTAACATTCAATCAGAGAAGGGACAAAAATAACATATCTAAAAGAATACGCTGGAAAACAAAGGGAACAACCACGTTCCTCCCATCCGTAGAATAGGGCAGCCAAACTACTTCCCTGATTCACCTCCTAGCCTGACCATGAATCCCTGAGGGTGAACTTTGAAAATCTTATCTTCATATATGTCCTATAGCTCCAACAATTTTTCCCTTGCCTCACACTCAAGCAGTGTTCATAACAGCAAGTAAATCAAAAGTCTCATTTCCTAGCATACTTGGCAGCGTCCTTCCTCCTCTCATATGCTATTTATCATTTTCCTAGGTCTTTTCCCTCCCTTGGGAATTTCTGCATCTTTCTAAATCTCTGAATTTTCAGGGGCTGCCAATGGCCAAATCACTGATTTTCCACTTGTAATAATCATCCTAGAGGTAGTTCCAACATGTTCCCCACTGATGGAGTCATGGTTAGCTGAATTTAACATGGTTGTTCCATTTGTCCTCCTGCAATCAATATAAAATATTTTGTTTCCATACAAGTGTCATAGTCAAATAGTTAGTTGGGTCAAATCAAGTCTCTGTCCAATAGTTAAAATAATTAATTACAATTACCAAATTCGAAATTCAGAATTGCCATAAATGGCAAAAATTTTAAAAATTCGAATTTACTAAATACATAATAAATTTCCAGCAATTTTAAATTTCAAAAATATTTTATTTTTGGGGATGTCACATCCTTTCCCCCTTTAGTAAAACTCTGTCCTCAGTGTTCGTTCCTTTCCTGGAACAAGATTGGATGAGATTTCCGTAAATCTCCCTCCAACTCCCAAGTGGCCTCCTGAGGACTAAAGTGCTTCCATTGCACCTTTACCTAAGCGACGACTCTCTTCCGAAGTGATATTTCTCTCCAGTCCAAAATGCGTAGGGGTTCCACCTGGAACTCGCCTTCGGGTTCCACCTACACCAAGTTCCAATCAATCCTATGAGTAGGGTGATGAATATACTTTTTCAACAACGAAACATGAAATACATTATGAATTCTTAGATTAGTTGGAAGTGCAAGTTGATATGCTACGGGTCCAATTTGAGCTAGTATCTCGAAGGGCCCACAAAACCTGGGTGCCAGCTTGGAACAATTCCCTAACTTCAACGAGCTCTTTCGGGCTTTGACCTTCAAATAAACATGGTCTCCTACTTGAAATTCCAAGTGTCTTCTTTTCTGATCTGCATAGCTCTTTTGTTTGTCCTGTGCTTCTTTCAAGTTCTATTGTACCTTTCTTACCATGTTCTCCATTTCTTGGAGCATATTTGGTCTAACCATGAGTCTGTCAGCCGGGTTATCCCAACTAATTGGAGTCGTACACTTTCTACCATACAGTATTTCGAAAGGGCTCAACTTAGCCGAAGTTTGGTACCCATTGTTATATGCAAATTATACCAAGTGCAGGTAGTCTTCCCACTTGCTTGGTTTTGTTCTTACGTACATGCGAAGCATATCCTCTATGATTTGGTTTGTTCTTTCGGTCTGTCCATCCATTTGTGGATGATAGCTTGTACTGAAATTCAAGTTAGTGTTTATCCCTACAAACAATTCCTTCCAAAAAGTGGATGTAAATTTTACATCTCTATCTAAAATCACCATTTTAGGAATACCATGCAGTCTAAAAATTTCTTTCATGAATATTTCAGTAATGTTTATATCTTTAAAAGTAGACTTTATAGAAATAAAGTGTGTAGAATTACTGAGTTTATCGATTACAACCATGATAGAATCATTTTGTTTCTGAGTTTTAGGAAAACCTATTATAAAGTCCAGTGATATGGTCTCCCATTTCCATTTTGGTACTGGTAATGGTTGTAATAGGTTGGATGGATGTTGGTGCTCAGCCTTAACCTGCTGACAATCTTGGCACCTAGCCAAGTACTCTGTTGTTTCTCCCTTCATATTAGGCCAGTAAAATAGTTTTCTAAGTGATGTTATTGTTTTTTGGTAACCTGGATGGCCAGAATACGGTTTCTTATGCACTTTGTCCAAAAATGTTAATTTTAACTCTGTTGAATCTGGTATGTAAAGTCTATTTTTAAATCTTAATAGTCCCTTCTTGTCGATACTTAGATCTGGTTTATCTGATTTTGCGGTACTGTTTTGTAATTCTTCCATCATCTTATTGTAATTTCTGTCGTTAATACCTGTCGTCCTTACCCTTTGTTCCAGATCACTTTCTGCCCTGCTGATATTTATCTCAAATAACCCATGGACTCTTCTGCTTAAAGCATCTGCTACTTTATTTTCCTTACCCTTGATATGACTGACCTCGAAGTTGAATTCGCTCAAGAAGGCTAGCCACCTTGCCTGTCTTGCATTAAGATCTGGTTGGTTAAACAAATATTTCACCCTGCTATTATCCGTCAATAGTAGGAATTTTCTACCCATTATATAGTGTCGCCACATTTTTAAGGCATGTATTACTGCTGCCAATTCTAAGTCATGAGTGACATAATTTTGCTCGTGTTCTATTAATTTTTGGGACTCGTAACAAATCATGTTCCCTTCTTTAGTTAGGACACCACCTAGTCCCTCTTTACTTTCATCAACACAAACTGTGAAGTCTTTATCTGGGTATTCTACCTTCAAAATGGGTGTCGATGTCAATAATTATTTCAGCTTGTTAAAGGTGTCTTGACACTTTTGCGACCAGTTAAAATTGGTTCCCTTCTTTTGTAGTGATGTGATAGGGTAGGCTATCTTGGAAAACCCTTCTATAAACATGCGATAATATCTAGTGATTCCCATGAATGACCGTATATCCTCCACATCCTTAGGTACCGACCATTCCATAATGTTTTTTGTCTTTTCCGGGTCTACGACAATGCCTTTTGTTGTAATTACATGTCCTAGATATTGTATTTCTTTCTGATAAAAGTCACACTTGTCAAATTTGGCATACAGTTTGTGTTTCCTCAATGTTTGCAGAACTATCCTTAAGTGTTCTTTATGTTCTTCTTCCATTCTTGAATAGACCAGAATGTCGTTGATAAATACTACCATGAACTTGTCCAAGTATTGACTGAAAATACCGTTCATCAAGCACATAAATGTGGTTGGTGTGTTAGTGAGTCCGAGACATATGACTACGAATTCGTAGTGTCCATATCTTGTCCGAAAAGTTGTTTTTCTTATGTCCTCATCCTTTATCCTAACTTGATGATAACTAGATCGTAAATCCAACTTTGAAAATATATTGGCCCCACCTACTTGATCGAGTAGATCATTTATCCTTGGTAAGGGGTATTTGTTCTTAATAGCCAGTTTGTTCAGTTGTCTATAATCGATACATAGTCTTAGAGTACCATCATTCTTTTTCACAAAGAGGACTGGTGCTCCCCATGGTGAAACACTCGGTCTGATATACTTTTTGTCCAACAATTCCTGTAATTGGATTTTTAATTCTGTCAGTTCTTGTAGACTCATTCGGTAAGGTGATTTTGAGTTAGGGGTTGAACCGGGTAGTAGGCCTATGGAGAAGTCTATTTCCCTTCTAGGAGGTAATTCTGGTATCTCATCCACAAACATGTCTCTAAATTCACGTAGGACAGCAAAGTCTACTAACTTTGGCTTATCTTATTTTTCTAATAGATTCGTCACTTGGATGGCATAAACTTGACATCCCTTTCTAATACATTTCTTGAGTTGCATCGCTGAAACTTGTCTGACTGATACATCTTTTGGTATGCCTTGGGCTGTTCTAATAGTGCCAAAATCATCTTTATAGCTAAGTATCTTTGTATAACATTCTAGTACTGCTTTGTGTTGTTCCAACCAATCCATCCCGATAATCATATCATAAGATCCTAGTGGTAAGATGTTTAGATTGGTCCTTATCTTTTGACCACCTAAGTTGAATGCAAAATCCAAAATAAAGTCAACTACATTCCTTTTAGTACCTATTGCTAGTTGTACCAGCCATGATTTTGCATGCTTCAGTTTCTTAAGTTTATGCGACTCTACTATATTAGGAGTAATATAACTTAATGTAGCTCTAGGGTTAATTAAAATAGAAATTCGAGTGTCATTGATTTTACCTTCAATTTTTACCACCGAGGACTGGTGGTCAGCTTGTCGACCATCTATGGCTGCATTTATCCAATGCAGGCTTCTGCCCACGTCTCTCATTGTCGGGGCTTCCTGCAGATTATGAACAACAGTTCCATTTGCTGAAGTTAAATGTGGACAGTTCCTCCTTAGATGAGGCTCTCTACACTCGCAACACTTTAATGGCCCGCGGGTGTTTTCCCCAAACTTCTTCATTCCCAGGTTTATCGGTTTACCACTACCTTGCGTATTCACATGATTGGAGTGAAAATATTTCCTTGGGAAACTTTTTGCTGCATTCCTATAAGGAGCTCGCTAGTATCCCTTCTTCCGCTGGTTCATTCGATCTTTCTTTTTATCCTTCTAGGTCTTGGGAAACTCTACCCATTGTTTATACTGGTCATAGCACATTCGTGCTTTCTTGAATACCTCACTCAAGGATTTGGGGTTTTCAAACTCAATTCTGTCCTAGTAGGCCTGTGGTAAACAACTTAAGAATCGTTGGATTTTTACCTTATCCTCCCAGATGTATGGTACAAACCTTAGTAGTTCCAGAAATTTATTTATAAGGTCCTACATCGTCATCTGTCTGAGTCGTAACTCGTAAAATTCTTTCATCTTCCTTTCATAATATCTTTCAGAAAGGTATTGTTTCTCGAAATAGTTCTTAAACTCAGACCATTCCAACTATTTCTCCTTTAGGCCCTTGGCCAATTTCAAGTTCTGCCACCAAATGCTAACCTTCCTCTTCAGATTGTAGATGGCCATTCTGACCTTCATGTTGTTGGAATAGTTGTAGATATGGAAGTATTTTTTGATGTCCAACAAGCATGCCTCAACTTCTTCTCTTGTCCTGAATTCTCCATCAAAGGTAGTTGGTTTAATGTTTTTAAATTTTTCTTCAAGGTGGTCTACTTGTTTTCTTTTTCTGTTTGGTATAGTTTTGTCTTTAGCTGAAGGTGTCCCTTTAGACGAACTGTCTCCTTTTTCTGTTTTCGGTCCAGAATTATTGGAGGCCCTTTTGCTGAATTCTTCATCATGGTTATCATCTTTTGGGTATTTCTTGGTTACTATACTACGCAACAGGACTTCATTTATCTCTTGTTGTTCCTGCTATGCTTTCTTCAATTTTTCATTGTCGGCCTTGAAAACCTGCAGTTCAATAATAAGACTCCTCATTTTTTCAAACACCTCCATGGGTGAGATTCCATCACTGTTTTGTCTGGGATCTCCAGGAGTTCCTTGCTGTGGATTTCCTTCCATCCTGATTTTTGCACCCTCCTGAGATGCCATAATTTACAAAAACAGAAAGGGATTTTTGTTTGTAACCATAAGATTTATTAGTTTTACATAAATCAGAATAAATACTAAGCATATAATGTGGCCCTATTGAGGCCCAATGTTGTAGATTTTTCTCTGTTACCATATGTAATATACCTCAAAAACTGTATGAAAAAAAATAAAAATTGTTTGTATAAATATCCTTGAATAGTTCGAGATTAAAGCAAGTAAGCTTTATGTTATAAAGCTTGAGTCTGAAAGTTTGCAAGTTTCCTTACTGTCGTCGACTGTCATTACCATTCAACTTAAATTTTTTTTATCGACGATAAGTGTTTACTCCTCATTTCAATTTTTATTTCAATTCCTGTAATTATAATTACTTTCGTATCTGTTTGTACCTATAACCATTACCACAGTATTAACAACACAAATGACTTTGGGACTTTATGGCCAAATCCTTACACATTAGACCCTACAAATAACCCATTACCATATGTTTACAATACAAACAACTTTGGGGGTTGATGGCCTAGGCCTCATGCGTTAGTCCATACACATAATCACATGATGAAAATGACCAAACAGACTTAGGTAAAAGTAGAGTGTTAGTCTATACTCCTCTGCGAAAAGTTTAAATATAAACAGACCCGTATAGTTTTGTTTTTTTTAAATATCCAGATACAGGATAGTGGTTAGGTAAGGCCTTCTGGTTAAACTCAGAGTACAAATATTTCATAATCCTCCAATCATATTCAAATTCACCTGCATAGTTGGATTACAAATACTGGGTCTCGCGCTTATTCCATGTGCCCACTGGCTGTGACCACGGGCCTAATCAAAATGCCTTTCACATTTCGGCATTTCAGAATTTTGACAATTTGCAATCCCCAAAATGGAGACAGATCAACAGTTCACAAAACTCCAGAATATGATCCCTTCTTTTCTTAATCGAACAGCTGACGGGATTTTGGTGTTTTTCCCTTCGAGTCATCGTGACTCCAACATTATAAAATTCATGATCACAAAATCTCCGAAGTGATCGGATGGTTCACATAACCCACTGAGATGGACGGTTGAAGGGATTTCAGAGTTTTGCCTTTCGGGTTTTCGAGACTCACAATAGTCGCTTTTGACATTTCGGAGTTCGAGACTTCATGATGGTGGAGTTTCTGCTTGCTATGTAAAACCCTGAAATAGAAAGTTTTGATGTACGTAAACCTGCTAATGTCACACATGAATTGACACATGTCATATAGCTTCCACGTGACACTCTAATTCATGACCTACATGTGCCTGAAATGTTGAATCAGCTTGACACTTGTCATTGCCTGATTGTGGCACGTGTCCTTAGCTGACGTGGTTTGTTGATGTGTCTGTTTCAGGATTTCGAGGTTCACTACTTCAAAGGTTAAATTTCCTTTGATGTTTGATTTCCCAGTCTATGAAACTCTGAAATGGAGTCTTTGACATGCTCTGATCTTTTGCATTTCACGATTTCATCATTATTTTCATGAGTGTCCTTGACACCTCCAACTCCTGTTTTCCAAAACTCCGAAATGGCGATTAAGTCATGGTTTCGCATTTAGCGATTTTATTATTCTTGTCATGAATGTCCTTGACACCTCCAACTCCCAGTATCCGAAACTCCAAAATGGCGATTAAGTCGTGGTTTCACATTTCGCGATTTTATTGTTCTTGTCATGAGTGTCCTTGACACCTCCAACTCCCAGTATCTGAAACTCTGAAATGGAGATTAAGTCATGGTTTTGGTACCGTTGATTAAGGGTAACCCATTTTGTGATGGAAAATTCTATCAATGGAAGTAAAACACCGTATGGGATGTTCATTTGTTTCAATTCCGAACGAGATATGTAATATTGTTTTTAAAAGAATTACAGGGTTTCCCTTCCACCTACTTGTAATGGCATATCGGTTATTTTATTGGTTTAATATACTAGCGCCATATTGGCTACTTCCTCGAAATGATTTTGAAAAAGGAAAAATACTCAGCTATTGCCGGCTATATGCGTATCTTCTTATAGTTGACTCCAGATCGCATGATGGTATATGAATTCAATTTGCACTTACTGTACTTGTGTTAACGACTTTCCTTTTGAACTTTTTGGTGATTGTGTTGTTATTTACACAGTTAGGAATTTACTTAGGGGTATGTTTTAAGTTTTGGGATGTCCCTTCTTCCTTGGGCCTTCGTGCCTCTCGTGATTAGTTCTGGTAATTAAACTGTGTTAATTCGATTCACTCCAATAATTTTCCAACATTTCAACCTATAAGTTTTCATTAAACATCAGTTGATATAAAGATGTGTAAATGTTGTAGATGGTCTATAATTATTATTAGTATTCACAAGGTCACTTCTCTACTTTAAATATACATATATATATCTTAGACACTTGCGATTAGGGCTATCTCCTAAAAAAAAAATCATGATTGTTCAGCTGGTACATGGAAGAAATCTTAGGTAATTACTCTACTGCAGTGCGTGCCTTTTATATATCAGAAATGCCAATATATATATATATATATATATATATATATATATATATATATATATATATATAGTTTTCCATTTGCATTCAATATGTAGGTAAACTCAAATCTGCATCACAATTTACTTATGGGGTTTTCAACTACGACGCTTTATCTTACTACAGTAGTAATCCAAACCACAACACAAATCTTCTTTAAGAATTGACTAGTCATATCCTTCCAGCTAGTATAATTTCAGGAACTAGTATTCATAACAGTAAAGAGATGCAGCAAATATAATCCATTCCGAACTAGTAGAGAGACCTTCTAGCAATTCCTAAGTTTGCAATAGGATACATTCAATCTTTCATCCTTAATATTATTTCTAACAGATACATTCTATCAAGTATGCAACCATTTAACATTCAATCAGAGAAGGAACAGAAATAACATATCTGAAATAATACGTTGAAAAAAAAAGGGAACAACCACGTTCCTCCCATCCGTAGAATAGGGAAGCCAAACTACTTGCCCGAGGTTCACCCCCTAGCCTAACCATGAATCCATGAGGGTGAACTTGGAAAAGATTCTCTTCATATATGTCCTATAGCTCCAATAGTTTTTCCCTTGCCTCATACTCAAGCAGTGTTCATAACAACAAGTAAATCAAAAGTCTCCTTTCCCAGCATACTTGGCAGCACCCTGCCTCCTCTCATATGTTATTTATCATTTGCCTAGGTCTTTTCCCTCCCTTGGGAATTTTTGCAGCCTTCTAAATCCCCGATTTTCAGGGGCTGCCAATGGCCAAATCACTGATTTTCCACTTGTAATAATCAGCCCAAAGGTAGTTCCAACATGTTCCCCACTCATGGAGTCATGGTCAGCTAAATTTAACATGGTTGTTCCATTTGTCCTCCTGCAATCAATATAAAATATTCTGTTTCCATACAAGTGTCATATTCAAATAGTTATTTGGGTCAAATAAGGTCTCTGCCCAATAGTCAAAATAATTAATTACAATTACCAAATTCGAAATTCGGAATTTCCATAAATGGAAAAAAAAATTCAAATTCGAATTTACTAAAAACGGAATAAATTTCCAGCAATTTTAAATTTCAAAAATATTTTATTTTTGGGGATGTCACTGTACTCTTCTTTCCCCTTATCCCCCTGAGTTGCAAAGGGGCAATGCTCACTAACCAGAGAATCAACTAGCTCCCAGCTCGTCTCGCAAGGCCGAGATACCACTCCTCACCCAACTGGGTATCCCAACTCCTACTAGCTAAGTCAATCAAGTATAAATTTCTACAACGTAACGTTATGCAAACAGAAGATATCTTTCATGATTTTCTTCCCTCCATTATATATATTTTCTAAGTCCCTTACATTCTCAAAATCCCCTTTTATTTAATGTTTAATAAATTAATTCATAAAAACCCTCCCTGTACATGTGTCACCCATCCCCTTCATTCCTCCATAAATTAATTTCATTAATTAATTAATTACCCCTATTTCCCTCACTCACCTAAAGGAACTCCTAGAATCTCTCCTAGGTGTCCCCATATCCCCTTACAAGTTTTAATGACTTTCCCCCTTATTAATTTACTAGTGGAGTTTAAATTAGAAAGTTATTAAATGGTAGATACCATACTAAGTTGGACTATCGACATTTTCCTAGTGTTTCCCCTTTCTTTTTAGGTTTCCCATTTTTTCCTAGTTTCCTAATTATTTTAGATTTCCCCCTTTCCTCTTTTTATTTAAAATCAAAATGGCATGTGCATAAACTTACCCTTTTTCCCTTTTTCTATTTAATGAACAAATTTTTAATTAGCATAATATAGTAAAACAATTATTTCCGCTTTTTAAATTTTATCCCAAAAGATTTTAATAAATCAATTTAATTGCTTACCCGCTTCTTGTCACAATATTAATGGAGATTGTTATTATTATTTTTTATTTTAGTATATATATATATATATATATAATTTTTTTTAAATAAATAGATAAAATTTTACCACCGGTACAATTTAGACCTAGACCTTATTTCCCTAGGTTGGGAGACATTTTATTAGGGAAAAAGTTTTAAATCTTCCATAACATGTTATTCATCCTAAATCCATATAGGTTTATCCAATTATTAAACAACAACACGACGTGCCCTTCAGGATGCACTACGTGCTCCAAGGGTGCCACTCACTTGTTTCCATTTTTCTTGCACGATGTGCCCTTCAGGATGTACCACATGCTCTAAGGGTGCCACTCGCCTCTTGACTAACTTGGTAGACATAAAAAACACCTAGAGTCAATAATTCGTCACGTGATCTTGTGGGAGACTAAAGGCCTCTAAGGAATAATGCCCCTTCCTTATTGCACACTCCTTAGAATCATCATGAGCGACTATCACAGTCTTCCCTTACGATATCATGGGTCCTCTCGAACTAGGTAATCATTTTCGATCCACGATGGGAATGCTAGTAGGTTGTAGCAGGGTTGTTGTCCACACCTCTCCCTCAATGTCTCTGGTAGTCCTGCATGACCCCTCTACTCCACATATGAGTCTGGTTGGAAAGATGTCATCAACCTGCATCATCAACAAATCAAGTCAAAAATATATCCATAATCATATCATCTAATCAGATGCACTCATATCACATATAAAACAATCAAACCCCAATAGTTCACTCCCTGACTCGATCCGGAGTCCAGGGGTTCCATCAATGCCTCTACATCCTTGAGGTCCAAAATCATGCACACTCAGTAAAACCAAGTCAATAGCACATGTCTATGTCAAGGTAGAAAAACAACGTGTCATCAACCCATAACGCCTCATAATCTAAATCAAATGTTTAATATTATAATAATCCATATCACTTGCAAGCAAGTGTCCTAGAAGAATAAGTTCTCTCAGTGTGCGTAAGAGCAGGATGTTACATTCATAGCTTTTGCGAGCTTCTCCTTGCTTTGATTTTAAAATATATGTGGTCCCCAACTTGAAATTTCTGGTGTCTCCTTTTCAAATCTGCATAGCTTTTCTCTTTATCTTGCGCCTCTTTTAAATTCCATTGTTCCTTTCTTACCATCTCTCCATTTCCTAGAGAATATCTGGTCCCATCATAAGTCTGTCAACATGATTATCCCAACTAATCAGAGTTGTACATTTTATTCTATATAATGCTTCGAAGGGACTCGTCTTAGTTGATCTGATAGCCATTAGTGTATGAATATTCCACTAAGTGTAGGTATTCCTCCAACTTAGTTTGTTTAGTTCTTATGTACATTTGTAACATATCTTCCACAATCTGATTTTTTCGTTCAGTTTTCCCATCCATTTGTGGATGGTATCTTGTGCCGAAATTCAGGTTAGTATCCAACCCTGCAAACATTTCTTTCCAAAATGTTGATGTAAATTTGACATCTCTATTTGAAATCACCATTTTAGGAATTCCATGCAATCTAAATATTTCCTTTATAAATATTTTAGTGATTTTAATATCTTTATAAGTAGATTTCACAGGTATAAAATGTGCATACTTGCTGAGTTTATCAATCACTACCATAATCGAATTATTCTTCTTTTGAGTTTTAGGCAAACCTGTGATGAAGTCCAGTGAGATAATCTCCCACTTCCATTCTAGTACAGGTAGAGGTTGTAGCAAGCTGACTAGATGCTGATGTTCAAACTTCACCTATTGACAATCTAGGCATTTAGATAAGTATCCAGTTGTCTCACCTTTCATTCTAGGCCAATAATTTTTTTTTCTCAAAGTTGTTACCATTTTCTGGTATCCTGGATGACCAAAATATGGATTTTTGTGCAATTCTTCTAGAATTGTTAACTTTAAAACAACTGAATTTGGTATGTACAACCTTCTTTTGAACCTTAGCAGTCCATTTTTATCCAAACTCATATCTATTTTGTCCAATTTTTCTTCATTTCTTTGTAAATCTACTACTGTTTTGATGTATTTTTTGTCATTTCAACTTGCATATTTTATTCTTTGTTCAATGTCATTTTCTTATTCGCTAATACTGATCTAAAAAATTTCATTAGTTCTTCTACTTAAGGAATCTACAACTTTGTTTTCTTTACCCTTGATGTGTCTTACATCGAAATCGAATTCACTCAAGAAGACCATTCACCTCGCTTTCCTTGGGTTAAAATATGATTGACTAAATAAGAATTTCACACCACTATTATCGATTAGCAACAAAAATTTCCTCCCCATCAAATAATGTCGCCACATTTTTATCACATGAATTACGACTTCTAATTCCAAGTCATGTGTGACATAGTTTAGTTCATTTTCTTTTAGTTTATGTGATTCGTAACAGATAACGTTCCCCTCTTAAGTTAGGACACCTTCCAAGACTTCCTTTCTTTCATCCACACAAACTGTAAAGTCTTTATCAGGGTCTTCTACCCTTAAAATAGGTGTTATAGTTAACAATTATTTTAGTTTATCTAATCTAAGTTGACATTTATGTGACCAAGTAAACCGTGTTCCCTTTTTTTGTACAGATTTTATTGGATATGCGATCTTAGAGAACCCTTCAATAAATTTGCGGTAGTAACCGATAATTCCCGTAAATGACCTGATGTCCGGCACATCCTTAGGGATAGGCCATTCCATAATGGCTCTTATCTTCCCTGGTTCAACTACAATACCACCTTCATATATCACATGTCCTAGGTATTGTATTCTCCTTTGGTAGAGATCACATTTGTCAAATTTTGCATACAACTTGTGTTCCCTTAAGGTATGAAATATTATTTGCATATGTTCTTCATGTCATTCTTTCATTTTGGAATAAACTAAAATGTCATCAATAAATACCAAAACAAATTTATCCAAATATTGACTGAATATGATATTCATTAAACACATAAATGTTGTTGGTGTATTAGTAAGGCCAAAGGAAATTATGACAAACTCATAGTGTATGTATCTTGTTCTAAAAATTGTTTTATTTATATCTTCATCCTCTATTCTGACTTGGTGATAACCAGACCTTAAATATGACTTAGAGAAAATATTTTCTCCTCCCACTTGGTCCAACAGGTTGTTAATTCTGGGTAGATGATACTTATTCTTAATCATCATCTTGTTTAATTGTCGATAATCAGTAGATAATTTTAAATTCCCATATTTCTTTCTAATGAAAAGGACTGGTGCTCCCCAAGGTGAGACACTTGGTTTGATGTATTTCTTGTCCAACAATTCTTCTAGCTGAATTTTCATTTTTGTTAACTCGGGTAAACTCATCCTATAGGGCACCTTAGATATCGGGGAAGATCAAGGTAGTAGATCGATGGAGAAATATATCTCTCTTCTTGGATACAGTTTTGGTATTTCGTCCATGAATACGTCTATAAACCTATGCAAGATTTTAAATTATTATAGACTACTTTATCTCCCTTTTCTAACAGATTAGTTTCTTGAATAGCATAAATTTGACAACCTTTATTCATGTATATATGTAACAACCCTAGTTAAATAGTTGCTTAAGGTTTGTCAAGTACAGTTAATTAAATAATTAACTGTCCTAATGTGTATTAGTTAAGTAATGATTAATTATTAATAATATTAATTAATTAATTGTTTATTTATTTATTGTTTAATATATGTTGATTAATTAATTAATTGATTAATTAACACATTTAATGTTTGGGGTAATGAATTAATGGCTTAATAAATTTTAATTTATTATTAGAAAAATTTACGTAAGAAGTGATAAAGCATTGAATGGAGGGATAGGGTATTGAATGGAGGGATAGGGAATTAAATGGAGGGATAAGGTGGGTGGAATTAAATGAAGGCAGAGGCATTCAGAAAGGGAGGATATGAGGGGCCAGAGGCATTCGGGAGAAGGAATTTTGGAATTTTGGGGAGAGAGCATTTTGAGAGGAGGGACTGTATTTTCTGTTTGGGATATTTTTTTGGTTTGGAGTTTGGGTGGATTGTTACAGAGGTGCACCAGGTTGCTGGGAGTTTTGGGCTCTGGGACCAGGAATTCTCACTGAATCCTGGAGCTAGGGAGCTGGTTAGGCTCTGTGCCTAGCTGGCAGGGAGGAAAGATTTGGTTTTGGGCAGAGTTTGGGCAGAGCAGTAGCGAGGATAGATGGATATTGGAGAAACAACATCAGAAAAAGGTATGTATTTTTAGGATTTCAGGTGGTTATCATTAAGAGGCTGAATATGTTGTGTTATGTGGTTGTTATGTAATTTATTTTCATGCTGTTAATAAATTTAATTTCTGCAAAATATTAAATGGTTATATGTTGATGATTAAATTGTACAGGATAACATTGATCTATCCTCTATTTTAACTTATTTTTTATAAGGCTCTGTGGTAGAGACCTTACACATGGTATCAGAGCCCAGTTTCAGAACTGAAACCTGGGCTTGACCACCCACTTAACTGTGCAGTCTACTCCTTTTCCCAAAAAATTTGGATGAATTAAATATAGCTATGATGAAAGATTTCACCTCTAAATGATAAAATAAAAACATTTTGCAAAGGAAGCAATGTTAAAGAAATAGAAGATGTTAAAGAGTAACAACCAAATGGAAAACTTGGAAACAAATATGCCTACAAAGTATTAAATACTCCAATCTATAAAGGGATGAAAAATTCACCTACAAAATAAAAGGATTAAAAGAGCCAAACCATAAACTATCCAATAGAAAGAACCTTGGTAATAAGAATGATGAAACAAACATGATATTCACAAACCGCATGCCCTCCAAAAGAAAAAGATTTACTTATACTTTAGGTATTGCAGAGAACCAGAAAAAAAAAAAATACAGAAACAATATTTTAATCGAAAACAAACAATATTTTGGAAATGTATGATGACTAGAGAATAGACATGCAGTACAGGCCCATTCATAGCATTTTTACATGATGCAAGCCCAAAATATGTTCTACATAAGGTAGCCTACAATAGAGTACCAGGTTGACCTAAACAAGGACTACTTCACCAGTATAGATAGGGGTCAGGTTGGCATCATTTGCCTACATTGTTACATGACTTTCCTCCTCATTTATTGCACACTTCTATCTAAATGTAAAGTCCTGTTGCAGAGTCAAGAGACTAGAAGGGGCCATGTGTGACAACCCTCCTATGTTAAGGACAACTACTCTGACAATAGGTGCAATTTTTTTTTTGTTTTAACTGTGTGTGCGCACGTGTAGAGAAACAACCCCCTCGACTCTACGTCACCTCCCGAACCAACGAGACACAAGTAAGATGAACCCAATCAAGACGACCTGACTTATCATAGTTACATCAAGAAATAACCGCCCCTGGACATAAGGCATGCAACTAGCAGCTGTAAGCAAAAAGAGACACCAGGGGTTAGGTACAGTACTGTCACATAATGAAAGAATCCAATGGTAGAGTCGCAGTAGTGGAACTGTGCCTTTAAACAACCCGAGACTACTGATACGGCTTAGAGTGTGTCACAAGAGTGGAACTGTGCCTTTAAACAGCCCGAGACTCTTGATACGACACTGGATTCCTTCCACCGGATTTACACACAGACAAAAATACTAAGCTACAAGAGGTGTCTATATCTCGCCCGACACGAACAGACTATGCAATACAATACCACCAAGTGCTGCAAAATCAGGGACAATCATGACCTCTACGGGAGACGCAAGTCAGGAGGACTCTAATAACGACCCACTCCTATTGAGACCTGTAGACATCAATCATGATAAATGCTCCATTAATTGTTATTAATCTACGAAGACCTTATCATCAACGCTTCAATTTAATGAATAATAACCATGCAATTTAAACATCATCACGAACATTCGATTAACATTGCAATTCGACCATCCTCATTACTATTGCAACTTAAAGCAATTATTACTATTACAATTATATCAAGTATTACCATTGCAATTAAGACAATATTAATATTGCAGCTTAAAACGATATTAATATTAATATTTAACAAGTGTTATCATTGCGTTTCCATTTAAACGAGGTTAACATTGCCAATAACAAGCAGCGTCATTGCAAAATAACAATTATTAATTAAAAGCATGGAGAGTAATTCATATTAAAATTGCAGCTTAAAAACAACATTAACATTAATATTTAACAAGTATTATCATTGCATTTCAATTCAAACGAGGTTAACATTGCCAATAACAAGTAAGGTCATTGCAAATTAACAACTATTAATTGAAAGTATGGAGAATAATTCATATTAATATTGCATCTTTAAAACAATATAAACATTAATAATTAACAAGTATTATCATTGCATTTCAATTTAAACGAGGTTAACATTGCCAATAATAAGTGAAGTCATTGAAAATTAACAACTATTAATTAAAAGTATGGAGAATAATTCATATTAATATTGCAGCTTTAAAACAATTATTGATATTAATACTAACAATCATTATCATTGCATTTCAATTTAAACTAGGTTAACATTGCCAATAACAAGTAAGGTCACTGCAAATTAACAAATATTAAATTAAAGGCATGGAGAATGATTCATAATAAACTTTAAATATACAATGCAATAACTGACTTTGCATATCCACTAACTAATTCCCAAATAAAATTATAATGACATTCCTTCCAACCCTAACTAAACATTACCTAATCGTCACTAATGGGTATAATAACTATACCCTTACAGCAGGTGAAAATAGTAATTAGGTCACGCATTAATACGCCTTACTAACTGGTAAAAATAAGCTGGGGGTAAGGCTGTAATTTAAAATTAACAGAACCGACAATAAGATATAAATAATATTACAACCGTTTCGTTACTAAATTTAATCACTCCTTTAAAGATAAAGATTACTCCCAAGGAATTTCGTTCAAGCTGTCATTATTCTAATGACACAACCACCCTTGCCGAGCGACCATTCTTCTTAGGTATTCACCACACAGGGGTTTCAAAATAGTTGAGCCTTGAATATCAGTGAGCGTAGATCGACCCGGGTGAAAATTTTAAATGTAGCATACATCAAATTTCGTGCGCGACTCTACGGGAGTTAAGTAGATCCCAAATTAAATTGAAAATTTTAATGCAACGACCATACAGTTGGCATGAGATTACACTTAGAATCTTAGAATGTCTGCTACCATAAAGGAGTATGGAGGCACTGTTCAAGGCGTGTCAGGACAATGGTCGAGCCTCAATGTGAGGGAATGACCAGGCACCCCGTTTGTTTTTCTTTTCCTTTTTCCCTCCTTAAACTGACAGAAAATTAAATAGGCGTTGGCACAATTACTAACACGCAGTTAGGAATTAATAAGCAGTAAACTGTTACTACCCACGATGGTCCAGAGCTGGACGCTGTCAGGGTTAGAAAAGGTATTTTTCAATCAGTCGGGTTCACGCCTCTACCCAGAACACCCACGACCGAGGATGCCCCTAAAGCAATCCGCTCAGTCATAAAAATTACCATTAAACACCGATGAACTCTCAGGAGACTACAACACCGGGCAATTTTATTAGAGTAATCACACTAATCTGGCAAGTACACGACAGTTATGAATAGAATACATAGTAGAAGGGAATTCCAGGCGAGTTGATAAAAGGGATACCCGAAATTCCAACCATGAATAGCCTTGGAGCTGGAACCCAAATGTGGAAGGACGCATTTAAAGCTGCTAGGTAAACCTAATCTAAAATCTGAATCATCCATGCTAACTCCATACCTAAGTGCCTCCCCTCTGACCAATCCAAACACGCTATGTACACTTTGCAATAGCTTGCCAGTCCTGAAAAGTCCACTCTGATAAAAATATAGTTAGAGAAGCAAGTGTGATTAAAAGAGGGGGAGCAGTGTAATGTCTAGCGTCTTAGAGAAATGAAAGAAAGGAAATTCGCATAAAGATTGGAACCACGCCCGAGTACCTAATGTTTAGCCAACGCTATCATGTATGCTAAGTAAAAACGTGGACAAGACCTGCATGAAGGATTCCTGGCATTTCTCTAATAACCCTTCCCACATAAATCAGTTTATACGCTATAGGTGTATGGACCTTCAGAGAAGAAAAACATAGATGGCAGGCATGAGCTTCGTTCTAGACATATAAGGATTATTAACCCCTGGTGGTTTGTGGGTCTCTACAGTAAAAAAAAATGAATGGAAGCAGCGCAGACAGAAAAAAAAACGAGCGCAGCAGTGCAGGCATTTCAAAATTAAACGAAGGGCCGAACTAGGAATTCGCCCACGGTGCCAAGACCCGATAGCCCACTGCAAGAACTTATTAAAAATGAAGAACATCCCACGTGCAAGGACAACAACGCACTGCAATTTAAATGTATGCCAAACGAGTGTAGACAAAGAAAAAGGAAATAAGAACAGCGGCACAGACCCCTTTTTTAAAAAAAAACAGATCGAAGGGCCCAACCATAACTAAAACGCCCACTGTACAATCAACGAAAACCCACTGCAAATGATACCCCCATGGTATTAAATACGAACCCAAATTCCAAAAAAAATTCGCCCATGGCACCAAACGAAAATCCACTGAAGACAATTCGCCCAAGGTTTAAAATGACACCCCAGTGAGAAATAAAAATATGCCCAGGGTATTAAGAAATAAAAAACCCTACTGCAAATCAAGCATAAAACTGCCCACTACACATAACAATGCCTAGGGTACAAGAAAACCACTGCAAAAGGAAAACACCCAAAATATCTAAACGCCCAGCGTAAAAAGAGTAAACCCTACTGCCCCCAAATGCTCATTACAAACGGGAACCAATAAAAATTTCATAAAAAGAGAGCAATGGTAAATACTTTATTTATAAGGTGGGTAGCAGCCGTAAGGGTTTCATGGTCACGCCAATATCCATTAAGCTAAAGTTCACACACACGATTCACACTATATCCATTAAACTACAAGTTACACAAGCCATTAACTACAATTTATAAATATGCATAGCAAGATAGAAAACCCAGAGATTTACATATCTGTGTCCTTACGCTTGCGGCAATGTTTCTTGTTCTCCCGCCACTCCAGCTCCTGCTTGCTGACCACGAAGAACCCACCGGTACCTCCCAGCCAAATGCTAGGGGTAATCTTCTTCCCCCTCAGCCCCCCGAGCCGCAAAGGGGCCACACACAATCAGAGAGTAACTAGCTTCTCAGCTCGCCTCCAAGGTTGATCTACCACTCCAGTCTGTTGAGAATCCCCAACTCCTACAAGAAATCAGTCAGTCTCTACTCTGGCAGCATAACCATACCAATCTCAACCAAAAGTCCTTTCTTTCCCCCCTCTTCCTTTCTTTTATCCAGTCTCAAACCCTAATTCTTCTTTTTCTTAGGTTTTCCCCCCTTTTCCCTTTTGATTTTCTTATTTTTCTTTTTAATTTATTTTGTTTATATTATTTCATTTTATTTTTCTTTTCAAAAACTCAAAGAG
>ML777720.1:358338-368906 GCA_009831015.1 Picea engelmannii
AGGATAATGGCCTGAGTTTTTGTTTTCTTTTTTTTGAATTTTCATTTGTTAAGGCCACACTAATTTCCCCCCTGTTTCTAGAAGGTCTTAGGCTTAGGGTCTAGATTCTGAGCTAGGCGACGATTGGTTAAGGGAATTGCTTAAGGTTTTATTCAGGTGCTGATGACTTAGGGTTAATTAGGATGACTCCTTGAACCACCTTTATCGCAACGTTCCCTTCAGGTCGCACCACGTGTGCCAAGGATGCCACTCGCCTCTGGAATTTCTTTTGGCGACGTGCCCTTCAGGATGCACCATGTGCTCCAAGGGTTCCACTCGCCGACTGAGTTTTTTCTGTGCGACGTGCCCTTCAGGATGCACCACGTGCTCCAAGGGTGCCACTCGCCGACTGAACTGATTGGTAGACCTCTATAACCCCTGGAGTAAACACTCCGCCAAGTGAACTCGTAGGAGACTAAGGGCTCTAAGGAATAAGGCCCCCTCCTTATTGCGCACCCCTTAGAATCATCGTGAGAGACTGTCACAGTTGGCCCTCATGGCATCATGGGTCCTCTCGAACTAGGTAATCGTTAACCTACAGTTCGAGCCATGGAGGGAGTGCTAGCAGGCGGTGGCAGGGCTTCTTTCCACCCCTCTCCCTCAACCTCTCTGCAATCGTGTGTGGCCCCTTTACTCCATATGTGAGTCTAGTTGACAAGCTATCGTCAGCCTGCATCACCAATAACCATGTCAGAAATGTCAACATCAGATCATCAAATCAAATGAAACATCATAATAAACATATCAACCCAAAAGCACACTCCCTGACTCAGTATGGAGTACAAGGGGGTTCTATCGATGCCTCTGCATCCTCAAGGTCAAAAACCCTGCACACTCAATAAAACTGAGTCAATAGCACCTGTCTACATCAAATAGTAACACATCATGTCATCTGTCAATCACATCATAATCAAATATAAAGGTCTAACATCAAAAGGGGTCCAGATCACTTGCGAGCAAGTGTCCTCAAATAATAAGTGTTCTCAGTGCGCTAGAGCGGGATGTTACATACACCCCCTCTTGGTCTAAACTTCGTCCCGAAGTTTCTTAGTATAAATGTAGAAATAAAGTATCACCGTATCATAAGTCTATCTATCAAACAAAAATGAAAACTGCTGACACATATCATCTGCGTCCTCCCAGGTCGTCGAGTGTGGACTATAACTGTCCCACTGGACCTTGACCTGATCTACCGTTCGACATCGTAACTGTCGAACGCGATGATCTAAGATGCGGACCGGCTCAGCCATGAGTGCTCCCTTTTCCGATACCTGCAAGGAACTCAGGTCAATCACATGTGTAGGATCACTAATATAATGTCTCAAAACAGATACATGAAAAACATCGTGCATACACCTCAAAGAATCAGGCAAGGCTAGTTGATAGGCCACCGGTCCCTTTCTCTCCACAATCTCGAAGGGTCCCATGAACCTAGGAGAGAGTTTATCTCCCTTTCCAAACTTGATCGAAATCTTATGCGGTTTAACCCGTAAGAAGACTCAATCGCTGACCTCGTAACTACGGTCGACTCGGTGCACATCGACATAACTCTTCTGTCAATCCTGTGCTTATTTTATCCTTTGTCTTATGGTTTGCATATTCTCTTCCATTTCTTGGATCGCTTCTAGTCCCACCAAGACCCTATCCTCAAGCCGATCCCAACTCAAGGGCGTCCGACACGGTTTCCCATAAAGGAACTCAAAATGTGCCATCTTAATGGTGCTCTGGTAACTGTTGTTGTAAGCGAACTCTACTAGAGGCAAGAATTCCTCTCCAACGCTTTTGTTGGTCCATCACGTACATGCGCAACATGTCTTCCAAGGTTTGGTTTGTACGTTCTATCTGTCCATCCGCCTCTGGGTGATATGCAGTACTAAAGTTAAGCTGGATTCCCAAGGCCTCTTGGAAACTCATCCAAAATCGTCCAGTAAACACCGATCCTCGATCGGATATAATCTTTTTAGGCACGCCATGCAGCCTCACAATCTCGCTGATGAAAACTCTCACTATGTCAGGTGCCTGATATGTCGTACACACAGGAATAAAGTGAGCACTCTTCGTCAGAGTGTCTACTACTACAAAAATCGAGTCATGTCTCCTTATCGTCAATGGCAATCCAACAATAAAATCCATCGATATAACTTCCCATTTCAATTCCAGAATGTCATGTGGTTGAAGTAATCTTGTCGAGTGTCTATGTTCAACCTTTACCTGCTGACACTCGAGACATCTAGCCATAAAGTTAACTATGTCGGCCTTCATTCCCTTCCAGAAGAATAATGGTTTTAGGTCTGTCCTCATCTTCGTAACTCCCAGGTGAGCCATGTAAACTGCTCTATGAGCCTCGCTCAGGATCACCATCCTCAACTCGTCATTTGGCAGTACGTAAATCCGACCTCTAAACCTCAATAACCCATCATTATCCAAAGAATATCCCTCATATCGTGGTACCGTCATCGTGTTTTGTCCGATAAAATCCTTGACTTCCTTGTACCAGTCATCATCACACTGTAAGGTGAGAATATTCTCACGAAGATTTGTCTGAAGAGGTAACACCGAAAAGATGCATGGCCTCCGACTCAAGGCATCCGCCACTCGGTTCATTGTTCCCTTTATGTAAGAAATCTTGAAATCGTATTCGCTAAACAATTCCGACCAACGTCGTTGTCGCGCATTCAGGTCGCTTTGCGTAAAAATGTGTTGTAGTCCACAATGATCAATCTTTAGTTCAAATTTTCATCCAACAAGGTAGTGTCTCTAAACCTTCAAGGCATATATGATGGCTAGTAACTCCAAATCATGCGTCGTGTAGTTCTCCTCATGCCTTCTCAACTTTCTCGAAATGTAAGCAATCACTCGTCTGTCCTGCATCAAGACTCCGCCTAAACCTTCCTTGGATGCGTCAGTGCATACCAAGAAGTCTTTGTCCATGTCAGGGACCTTTAGTATCGGTGCGTTTGTCAACAACTCTTTAAGCCTCCGAAATGCTTCTGCGCATTTCTCTGTCCAAACAAACTTCTTGTTTTTCTTCTGCAATTCTGTGATCGGATTAGCTATCTTCGAAAAACGCTCGACAAACCGTCGATAGTACCCTGCTAAGCCCATAAAACTACGCACTTCTGTGACATTCATAGGCGCAGGCCATTCCATAATAGCCTCAACCTTGGCTGGATCCATGGCAATACCCTCGCCGGAGATGACATGCCCTAAGTAGTGAATTCTCGATTGGTAAAAAGAGCATTTGGACAACTTCCCATACAATTTGTGTTCTCGTAAACATTGTAGTACCAAGCTCAAGTGCTCATCATGCTCCTTCGTCGTCCGAGAGTAGATCAAGATATCGTCAATGAATACTTGGACGAACTTTTCCAGGTACTCGCGGAACACCCCGTTCATCAAACTCATGAACACCCCTAGGGCGTTTGTCAGTCCAAAAGGCAAAAAAGTAAACTCGTAATGTCCAAATCTCGTCTTAAAGGCGGTATTAGGGATGTCATCCTCCTTGATCCGTAAATGGTGATATCTGGATCACAGATCGATCTTGGAGAACACTGTCGCTCCCTTCATTTGATCGAATAGATCATCAATTCTGGGTAAGGGATAATGGTTCTTGATCGTTGCCTTGTTCAGTTGACAGTAGTTGATGCAAAGCATCCATGATCCATCCTTATTTCGTATGAAAATAACTAGTGCACCCCACGGTGACACACTAGGATGTATCAGCCCCAGGTCCAACAACTCCTTCAGTTGCATTTTCAACTCTTGCAACTCTGGGGTCGACATCCGATAAGGAATTCTTGCTATCGGTTCAGTTCCTAGTTTCAGGTCTATGGTAAACTCCAGTTCCCTCTCCGGCGACATCCCAGGCAACTCCTCTGGAAATACGTTCGCAAACTCCTTCACCACCGGAAGGTGTTCTAGACCTTCCGCTACTCCCTTCTTGTTGAGCGTGAGGATCGCATAAAGTTTGCACCCCTTGCACATACTCTTCCGTAACTGTAAGGAAGAGACAAACCACAGGGAAACTCCCTGGTTTCATCCTACAATCACACGTCTCTGTCCTTCATCATCTACCAAGCTCAACCGTTTCGTATTATAGTTGAGAATCGCCTCATGCGTTTCCAACCAATCCATACCGATCACGACGTCATAAGATCCTAAGGTCGTGACGTACAAGTTGACTCTCATGAAAAACTCTCCCAGGTTAAGGGCATAGCCCGTAACCTTTCCTCCCACCTTCTGTTTGGCTCCCAAGGAAATCTCCATGAATCCAAACTCATCTTGTTCGACTTCCTTTACCTTAATCCTTTTTAACGCTGCACCAGAAATGAAACTCTCAGTAGCTCCTGGGTCTATCAAAATGCTAAGGGTCTGGTCAGCGACCGTACCTGTCGTCTCGAGCACAGTCGACTGGTGCTCTGCCTGGCGGTTATTCACCGTTGCATGAATCCGATGGGCCTTGCCCATATCTCCCACGGTAGCGGGTTCGGCTGATCCAGACGTATTGTCCCTTTCCACGGGACAGTCACGCTGGTAGTGTGGCTCCCCACACGTCCAACACCCCTTCTTCGGACCAGTAGTCCTGGTACCCGAAGTAGAAGAGGACTGCCCACTGGCCTGAAACCCTGGTCTGTTCTGCTAAACAGGCCTAAACAACTGTTGCTGCGGGCGATGTTGCTGCGGGTGACGCTGTTGCTGGTGCTGTGTTCCTCAATAGGGTGTCCGCTGCTGAGGCGACAGTCGTCGAGGTGTAGTGAACGTGGATCCCCTCTGGAAGCCACGATGTCCTGGTGTATGTCTCGCTGGTGTCTGATGTCGCGGTGCCCCTGATGAACTCTGCCCTGCGGGTCTCGCTGAAGTCCGGGTCTGACCCCCGCTGATAAGCTCCTCCTCTGCTATGAGGGCCGTTTGGACAGCGTCGTGCAAGGTTTGAGGCATAAAGATCCTAACCTTTGCACGCAGACTTCCGTTAAGACCAAACACGAACCTGTTGACTTTGAGCTTCTCTTTGTTAAGGTGCGGAGCATACCGGAGCAGCTCCATAAAACATGCCTCGTACTTGGGCATCGTACGACCTCCCTGTCGTAACGCATTGAAATCTCAATGAATTCCTTAGAAAGGTACCTCTCTCGAAACCGTTCCTCGAACAGTTCCCATGACACGTCTTCCATGGCCATGTTCAGCTGTGGCAGGAGCGTCTTCCACCATAGAAGAGTGCTCCCCTTCAGTTGAAAGACCGCCATGTGGACCTTCATGTTGGAGGTATAATCACAAAGTGCGAAGCACATCGCCATATTCTCCAACCATGCCTCGGCGGCGGTGCCGTCCAGGGCACCAAAGAACTCAAGAAATTTTACCTTCTCGATTTCACGGTGTATGCTACCTGTGATGGCCGGTGCGCGTAGTGTAACCTCAGGGGGTGTCGGCGCCCTGGCCTCGTCTCGGTCGAAACGGTTGATCAGAGCCTCGGACATGCGCTGAAAGGATCTCATCATCCCAATAACATCACCAACTGCTATATGTTCCTGTCCGAGCACCTGCTCGCCTCCCTGGGGGTTAGACCCCTCAGGCGTGGATGCTGCTGGAGGCGTCTCGCCTCCTCCCCTAGCACCCCGTCGTCTGCTTCCGTGGCGTCCTCTAACCATAATGACCTGCGTGCACACAATCAACTCGATCAACAACAATATAGTAAAACCAACTCATGTCTACGAAAGCCGTAGCGAACCCCAAGTCACGGGTCGAACTGGCTCTGATACCATACGTGACAACCCTCCTATGTTAAGGACAACTACTCTGACAAGAGGTGCAATTTTTTTTTTTGTCTTAATCGTGTGTGCGCGTGTGTAGAGAAACAACCCCCTCAAATCTATGTCACCTCCCGAACCAACGAGACACAAGTAAGACGAACCCAATCAAGACGACCCAACATATCATAGTGACAACAAGAAATAAATGCCCCTGGACATAAGGCGTGCAACTAGCAGCTGTAAGCAAAAAGAGACACCAGGGGTTAGGTACAGTACTATCACAGAATGAAAGAATCCAACAGTAGAGTCGCAGTAGTGGAACTGTGCCTTTAAACAGCCCGAGACTACTGATACGGCTCAGAGTGTGTCGCAAGAGTGGAACTGTGCCTTTAAACAACCCGAGACTCTTGATACGACACTAGATTCCTTCCACCGGATTTACACACAGATAAAAATACTAAGCTACAAGAGGTGTCTATATCCCTCCCGACACGAACAGACTACGCAATACAATACCACCAAGTGCTGCAAAATCAGGGACAATCATGACCTCTACGGGAGACGCAAGTCAGGAGGACTCTAATAATGACCCACTCCTATTGAGACCCGTAGACATCAATCAGGATAAATGCTCCATTAATTGTCATTAATCTACGGAGACCTTATCATCAACGCTTCAATTTAATGAATAATAACCATGCAATTTAAACATCATCACGAACATTCGATTAACATTGCGATTCGACCATCCTCATTACTATTGCAACTTAAAGCAATTATTACTATTACAATTATATCAAGTATTACCATTGCAATTAATCCAATATTAATATTGCAGCTTAAAACGATATTAATATTAATATTTAACAAGTGTTATCATTGAGTTTCCATTTAAACGAGGTTAACATTGCCAATAACAAGCAGCGTCATTGCAAAATAACAATTATTAATTAAAAGCATGGCTCAGAGTAATTCATATTAAAATTGCAGCTTAAAAACAATATTAACATTAATATTTAACAAGTATTATCATTGCATTTCAATTCAAACGAGGTTAACATTGCCAATAACAAGTAAGGTCATTGCAAATTAACAACTATTAATTGAAAGTATGGAGAATAATTCATATTAATATTGCAGCTTTAAAACAATATAAGCATTAATAATTAACAAGTATTATCATTGCATTTCAATTTAAACGAGGTTAACATTGCCAATAACAAGTGAAGTCATTGCAAATTAACAACTATTAATTAAAAGTATGGAGAATAATTCATATTAATATTGCAGCTTTAAAACAATTATTGATATTAATACTAACAAGCATTATCATTGCATTTCAATTTAAACTAGGTTAACATTGCCAATAACAAGTAAGGTCACTGCAAATTAACAAATATTAAATTAAAGGCATGGAGAATGATTCATAATAAACTTTAAATATACAATGCAATAACTGACTTTGCATATCCACTAACTAATTCCCAAATAAAATTATAATGACATTCCTTCCAACCCTAACTAAACATTACCTAATCGTCACTAATGGGTATAATAACTATACCCTTACAACAGGTAAAAACAGTAATTAGGTCACGCATTAATACGCCTTACTAACTGGTAAAAATAAGCTGGGGGTAAGGATGTAATTTAAAATTAACAGAATAGGCAAAAGATATAAATAATATTACAACCGTTTCGTTACTAAATTTAATCACTCCTTTAAAGATATGGATTACTCCCAAGGAATTTCGTTCAAGATGTCATTATTCTAATGACACAACCACCCTTGCCGAGCGACCATTCTTCTTAGGTATTCACCACACAGGGGTTTCAAAATAGTTGAGCCTTGGATATCAGTGAGCGTAGATCGACCCGGGTGAAAATTTTAAATGTAGCATACATCAAATTCCGTGCGCGACTCTACGGGAGTTAAGTAGAACCCAAATTAAATTGAAAATTTTAATGCAACAACCATACAGTTGGCATGAGATTACAATTAGAATCTTAGACAATCTACTACCATAAAGGAGTATGGAGGCGCTGTTCAAGGCGTGTCAGGACAATGGTCGGGCCTCAATGTGAGCGAATGACCAGGCACCCCGTTTGTTTTTCTTTTCCTTTTTCCCTCCTTAAACTGACAGAAAATTAAATAGGCGTTGGCACAATTACTAACACATGGTCAGGAATTAATAAGCAGTAAACTGTTACTACCCGCGATGGTCCAGAGCTGGACGCTGTCAGGGTTAGAAAAAGTATTTTTCAATCCGTGGGGTTCACGCCTCTACCCAGAACACCCAAGACCAAGGATGCCCCTAAAGCAATCCGCTCAGTCATAAAAATTACCATTAAACACCGATGAACTATCAGGAGACTACAACACCGGGCAATTTGATTAGAGTAATCACACTAATCTAGCAAGTACACAGCGGTTATGAATAGAATACATAGTAGAAGGGAATGCCAGGCGAGTTGATAAAAGGGATACCCAAAATTCCAACCATGAATAGCCTTGGAGCTGCAACCCAAATGTAGAAGGACGCATTTAAAGCTGCCAGGTAAACCTAATCTAAAATCTGAATCATCCATGCTAACTCCAGACCTAAGCGCCTCCCCTCCGACCAACCCAAACACGCTATGTACACATTGCAAGAGCTTGCCAGTCCTGAAAAGTCCACTTTGATAAAAATATAGTTAGAGAAGCAGGTGTGATTAAAAGAGGGGGAGCAGTGTAATGTCTAGCGTCTTAGAGAAATGAAAGAAAGGAAATTCGCATAAAGCTTGCAACCACACCCGAGTACGTAATGTTTAGCCAACGCTATCATGTATGCTAAGTAAAAACGTGGACAAGACCTGCGTGATGGATTCCTGGCATTTCTCTAATAACCCTTCCCACATAAATCAGTCTATATGTTGTAAGTATATGGACCTTCAAAGAAGAAAAAAAGAGATGGCAGGCGTGAGCTTCGTTCTGGACATCTAAGGATTATTAACCCCTGGCGGTCTGTGGGTATCTACGGTAAAAAAAAATGAATGGCAGTAGCGCAGACAGAAAAAAAAACGAGAGAATCAGCGCAGGCATTTCGAAATAAAATGAAGGGCCCAGCCAGGAATTCGCCTATAGTGCCAAGAACCGACAACCCACTGCAAGAACTTATTAAAAATGAAGAACAACCCACGTGCAAGGATGACAGCGCACTGCAATTTAAATGTATGCCAAATGAGTGCAGACACAGAAAAAGGAAATAAGAACAGCGACGCAGACCCCGTTTTAAAAAAAAAATAGATCGAACTAAAACGCCCATTGTACAATCAATGAAAACCCACCACAAATGATACCCCCATGGTAGTAAATACGAACCCAACTTCCAAAAAATTTCTCCCATGGCACCAAATGAAAATCCACTGAAGACAATTCGCCCAAGGTTTAAAACAACACCCCACTGAGAAATAAAAATATTCCCAGGGTATTAAGAAATAAAAAACCCTACTGCAAATCAAGCATAAAACTGCCCACTACACATAACAACGCCCAGGGTACAAGAAAACCACTGCAGAAGGAAAACACCCGAAATATCTAAATGCCCAGCGTAAAAAGAGTAAACCCTACTGCCCCCAAATGCCCATTACAAACAAGAACCAATAAAAATTTCATAAAAAGAGAACAACGTTAAATACTTTATTTACAAGGTGGGTAGCAGCTGTAAGGGTTTCATGGTCATGCCAATATCCATTAAGCTACATCTCACACAGACGATTCACACTATATCCATTAAACTACAAGTTGCACAAGCCATTAACTACAATTTATAAATATCCATAGCAAGATAGAAAACCCAGAGATTTACATACCTGTGTCCTTACGCTTGCGGCAATGTTTCTTGTGCTCCCGCCGCTCCAGCTCCTGCTTGCCGACCGCGAAGAACCCATCGGTACCTCCCATCCAAACGTTAGGGGTACTCTTCTTCCCCCTCAGCCCCCTGAGTCGCAAAGGGGCCACACACAATCAGAGAGTAACTAGCTTCTCATCTCACCTCCAAGGCTGAGCTACAACTCGAGTCTGCTGAGAATCCCCAACTCCTACAAGAAATCAATCGGTCTCTACTCTGGCAGCATAACCATACCAATCTCAACCAAAAGTCCTTTCTTTCTCCCCTCTTCCTTTCTTTTATCCGGTCTCAAACCCTAATTCTTCTTTTTCTTAGGTTTTCCCCCCTTTTCCCTTTTGATTTTCTTATTTTTCTTTTTAATTTATTTTGTTTATATTATTTCATTTTATTTTTCTTTTCAAAAACTCAAAGAGTATGTGCGCTCCTTATGAATTTCTTTTTATTTTCACATGCTTAACTTTATTTGTTTACAATTGTTTATAATATAAATATACATATATATATATATTCATTTTTCTATTTATAAGCATGCATTCATCTTTGTAGTTTATCATTATCCATCATTTAATTTACCATTAATATATATGTATATATAGGATAATGAGAGATTAAGGTGATGGAAAACCAGTACAGGGGAAAAAATAAATGTATTACATAAAACGAATGAAGAGGAACTACGGGGAGGAATGACGATTTAGTAATGTGGACTGGACAGGTAAAAGGGGGATGGATACTGGAAGATCAAGGAAATGGAGGATAGTTTAATTAAGTAGACAAGGATAATGAGAGGATAATGGCCTGAGTTTTTGTTTTCTTTTTTTTGAATTTTCATTTGTTAAGGCCACACTAATTTCCCCCCTGTTTCTAGAAGGTCTTAGGCTTAGGGTCTAGA
>ML777720.1:403975-418070 GCA_009831015.1 Picea engelmannii
TATATATATATATATATATATATATATATATATATATATATATATATATATATATATATATATATATATATATATATATATATATATATATATATATATATATATATATATTATACCTATATGTATATAAGTATATTAGGCCATAAGAATTAATTACCTACTAGCACTATTCTTAAAAATCGTATTGATATAACATGATAGTCACTACACGAAACCCTTATCAAAGTTCAACACACACATATATATATATATATCCCCCAAAATAATTAATTATTAAAGTCTGTATGCACTTAGGAATTTTATTTTCATTTTTGGCAAATTCGTATTTGGAAAATTATTGCCATTTATGGAAATTCTGAATTTGGAATTTGATTATGTTTAATTAATTATTGTGACTATTGGGAAAATATTTTATTTTCCCAACCAACTCTTTGATTATGACACATGTGAAAGAAAATTCTTTTTATATTAATTGTTGAGGGACAAATGGAATAACCAAGTTGAAATCAGTTGACCATGACTCCATGAGTGGAGAACGGACTTGAACTATCTCAGGGATGAATTTTACAAGTGGAAAATGAGGAATTTGGCCACTAGAAGCCCCTAAAAATCATGGATTTGTAAAGCTGCATAAATTCCCAAAGTGGGAAAAGACCTAGGCACAAGAGGTTTTTCAATATAGAGCATATGGGAGGAGGTAATATACTATTGAGTATGCTGGAGAAAGGATATCACTTGTTGTTATGAACATTGTTATGAGTGTGAGGCAAGGGGATTTTCTGAATTGAAACAGGAATATAGTGAAAGAAGATCATTGGAATTCTCCCTTATGGACTCATGGTCAGGCTAGGGGGTGAACGAAGAAAGTAGTTTGGTTGTTCTATTCTACGGTTGGGTGGAACTTGGTTGTTCCATTTGTGTTCCAGCTTCAATTTTAGATATGTTATTCTACCTGTTCTCTTGATGAATATTTTATTATGGATTAAGATGATAGGAATGAGATGAATCTATGATAATTACTTATTCATGTGAACACATTCTCTAAAAAGGAATAGTAAATCAAATGTTGGTTTGATCTGTTTTTTATATTGGGAATAGTTTGGTAAAAATATGAGTGTAGATTTATTAAATATTTCTATAGGTCAGATAACCTTAAGTACAAACCTATAGGAAGTACCTGTGCATGGTTTTCCTTACATGTATTTGAATAAATTTATATATACAAAGGAATGAATTTGATCTAAATAGAACAAAAGTGTGGCTATGTTAATCATAACCTATACCATGTATGTATATATATATACATATAGGTATTTAACTTAAGGAATATCAGCTTGTTGTAAATGCCAAACACAATTCTGGAAAATAAAGACAAGATTTATATATATTCCTGCATGTTTAGACACATTGAGCTACATAAAACATCTAATGTACTCATACACAGAAGGATTGCATCGACTCCTTGATTCACATGATATTTCAAGTATTTTCCATTAATCATTCTATATCAAAGGAATAGAAAATTACAGTCCCTTTTACATTACAACAAACCCGGAAGAAAATTTTTCAGTGGTATATAATTACATGCTACATGTTACAGTGATTGTCCAATGCTTAGTAGAATTTTAACTTCCTACTTAACACATGCTATCATAACTAAATAAGAATGGAATCATATTCAATACAGGTTCTCCCTTTATAGGTAAGTTTAAATTTTGGAACATTTGCACACAGTGGATGTCTTATGACTGTAACAATTTCATGTATAAGTATGAGCAATGTGAATAGATTTGAGTAATAAACCAGTTACCAAAATTACACAATAGTAAGAAACCCTTACCGCACCCGCAAGAATTGGTTCACAAGTTTACAATGTTTAATTCATGGGTGAAATAGTTCACAGTAAGTCTCAGATGCGTAACTCTTCAAGAGTCGATAGTTCGAATACTCATCACATAATCAAAACATGAATATTAAATATGTGACCTATGCCATAGTGAATACCCTGAACGAACTTGGGAATGACTGTAGGAACCAAAGAAATATTTTAACCACATGATACTTGGGGGAGAGGCATGCCAAGAACAATTTAAATAAAATTATGAGTATAAGTGATAAAGAAAGATTAAAGACACAGATTTTTCGAAAAAATACTCATTACCTTTCCGAATGGAGATTTTTAAAACCCAGTAAACTCTATGTTTTTATTTAAGGGTAAACACAGACTTATCGGATAGAGGGTCTCAAGCACATGAATAAGTTTCGCATTACAAAAAGGTCTTTTTACACGACGGTAAATCAGGGAGTTTTTACCTTTGCAAATATTTTAACAAGAATATTTTATTACAGAAAGCAACAGCTTACCCAACGACAAGTTGGGGCAATTAGCAGGTAACACACGACGCATGGGGGGTTCTATATTCAACATGTGCATAGGACACAAATAAATTTTTAACCAAGTCACATATGCGAAAGGAATTTATGCATGCAATGGTATACCCGCAAGTGCCTTTGTTAATCCATTAGTACACCATACTTTACAGAACAGAGTTAGAGGCTATGGAAACAAGATTATTTCCTTAAAGATAAAATATAAAAATAAAAAACCCTTAAATACTAAGATTGGATTAGTATCATATCTTCATTACAAGAGGAGGGAATTGATATAGCAAGATAACCAGGGAACTTCTAACTCTTAGAGGAACCTAGTAAAACCCTAGTTCAAGAACTAAAAACAAGAGGAGCGAACCAAGAAGTAAATATTTGTAGCAAGCAATAACCTGTTATAATGCCAAATGTGATGTATGGGATGCAAGAAATTACCTTTACAGTGTAGTAGGAACACCAGATTGCCTAAAGCCTCTCCCACTGTTATCCAAGTCGATACTTCCATTATTGCTAACCAAGAACAGAGGAAGGAATAACACACAGAGAAAAACGCTCACCAACTCTAGAGGGAAGGGTTACAATGACCTACCTCGGTTTCACCAGAGAAGTTTTAGTGAGGATTACAAAATGTTGCAATTCCATGTGACATGATGGAGGTGGCATGATTCGTATTGGACATGGTGGTCGAGCAATAGCTCTCAAGAGGTACTTTTGCAGGTATCCATTAATATATTAGACAAAGTTTTTGACCAACATTTGACAAATCCTTTATTCAAATTCATACCAAGTTATTGCAAAGTGTGAGGACAACTAAGTTAGGGTTGCAACTATACCCATTAGTCGCACCCATATCTCATTCAATTAAAGGTCTGACCATTTGGTTCAATAATGTTATCAAGATCGGGATGGATGAGTGTTATCATTCGGCCTCGTGACAATTCCAACCGTTAACCATTCGTTTAGTTATTGTGGTAATAGTGGTCAGAAGTTTAACCATAGACATTTTCCACGAAGCCTATTACTTAGACAATTAACATGGAGAGCCACCTTTATATTAAAGGCTACGTTATATTCGATAAAGGCATATGCATATGATTTGAACTCGAATTTTTATAGGACCATTTATGGTATAAGTAATTGTTTACATAGAGATGGTGGTAATGCTAGTGGGGTTTTAATAATTTAAACATTAATGTTTATGCATAGAGATGGTTGTAAAGCTAGTGGGGTTTTAATAAGTTAAACATTAGCCCTTATAATTTCACTAGTGAATGGGAATGTTTGTAACTAGAAGACTAGGGTATATTGAAGCTATCCCTTAACCATTATATGTGTGTTTACTGTGCAGTATGGAATAACTCAGCGGTATAGTATTTTATATATGATATTTGGATTTATCAATAAAATGGTTATGTAAACCTAGAGAAAGTCAATAGTGATGACAAAACTATCTACATATATTAATTTTATGTCCTTCGAAATAAGTTGTTCGAAGAGGAAAAGAGATTTAATGTCCATAATTTTTTTTTTTTTAATTGGTAAATTTGGGGTACATTACATATGGTATCAGAGCAAAGGTTACAACACTTGGACCTCAAAGCATGACCAAAATTTTTGTTTAGTACCTTTTTTTTGTTTAATGAAAACTAACAAAAATGATTACTGTTACAAATAGAAGAAAAAAATTGTTCTATTGTGATAATGTCAGAACATAATGAAGACGAAATTAGACTTGAGGAGAATCCCAATCAAGAGCCTCCTGGAGAGCCTAGGCATAATAATGAAGGAAGTTCATCCACAGGTTCTCGAAACCATGAGGAACCTTATCGTGTAACTACAAGATTTCAAGGAAAACAATCAGAAACTGAAAAAGGCACACAAATACCAATAGGAAATAAATAAAGTATTGTTGCATAGCATAGTAACAAAGAAGATCCTAGAAGACAAAAACAAGGAAGAAGAGGTCAACAAAACAACCTCCAAAAAATTCTGGTCTTGAAGTAGAAAATGAGAACAGTTCTTCTGAAGGCATGCGAATTACAGGAAATAAAACATCCACGGGAAGGAAGAGGAAACAGGTGGACCACCTGGAAGGTGAATTTAAGAAAATCAAACTGTCACCTTTGACAAAGAATCTAGGATAGGGGAGGAGGCTGAAGCATGGTTGTTGGACATAAAAACATATTTCAAAATTTATAACTATTCCAGCAACATGAAGTTGAGAATGGCCATCTATAACCTGAAAGGAAAGGCGAGTATAAGGTGGAAGGACCTGAAGTTGGCGAAGGACTTAAAGGAAAAATAGATAGAATGGTCATATTTCAAGAAATACTTTAAGAAACAATATTTATCAGAAACTTATTATGAGAGAAATACCAAATCATTCTATGAGCTAAGACTTGGCCAAATGACCATGGATGACCTGATAAACAAATTTCTTGAGTTATTAAGATTTGTGCCTTATATTAGGGAAGACAAAGTAAAAATCTAGCGGTTCCTAAGCTGCTTACCAGAGTCCTATAAGGACAGAATTGAATTCGACAACTCCAAAACCTTAAGTGAAGTTTTTAGAAAGTATCGGATGTGCTATTACCAGTACAAACAATGGTATGAACTTCCCAAGGCCTGGAAAGATAAGAAACATGAAAGAATGAATCAACGGAAGAAGGGATTCCAACCAATGCCTTTCCAGAATGAGTCAAGGAATTTCCCAAGGAAATATTATCAGTCCAATAATCAGAACACCCAAGGGGAAGGGATACTAGTTAATTTGGGAACCAAGGAGTTTGGGGACATCCCCAGGGAACTATTAAAATTTTGGGAGTGTGGAGAACCTCACTTAAGGAGGAGTTGTCCATATTTAACTTCTGCAACAAGGACCACAATTCACAACCTAAAAGAGGCCTCTACAGTAGGAGATGTGGGAAGGAGCATACACAGGATCAATGCAGTTGTGGATGGATGACAAGATGATCACCAATCCACTATAGTGGAACTTGAAGTTAAAGTTAATAATAATCGTATTTTTTTTTAACTGATTCGGGAGCTACTACGAGTTATGATACTCCTGGTGTAGTTGATTCAAACAAGTTTAAGAAAGTAAAATACACTAAATCCTAGTTAGTACATCTAGCAACAGGGACAAAAAGGAAAGTAACAGATTTCATTTATGGACATGAAATCAGTTTATATGGTCAAAATACAAAGTTAAATCTGAATATTCTATCGTTAGGGTTGTACGATATAATTATTGGAATGGACTTGTTAGAGAAGCATAAATCAATTTTTCATTGTTATGAAAAATCGCTTACCTACATAGATGAAAACAACATAGTTAGGAAAATACAAGGCATCAAGAAACCAGTCTCAGTTAGGTAGATTTCATCAATGCAGTTTAAGAAATGCATGAATAAAGGTTGTCAGATTTATGCTATTCAAGTGACAAACCTGTTGGAAAAAGAAATTAAACCCAGCCTAGAATTTTTTACTATCCTACATGAATTTAGAGATTTATTTGTAGACGAAATACCACAACTTCCCCCAAGAAGATAGATACATTTCTCTATCGATCTGATCCCTGGATCAACCCCTATATATAAGGCACCCTACGGGATGATTTTACCTGAATTGATAGAACTGAAAATTCAACTACAAGAACTGTTGGACAATGAATACATCACACCAAGTGTATCACCATGGGGAGCACTAGCCCTTCCTATTAAAAAGAAAGATGAAAATTTAAGATTATGTATTGATTATCAACAGTTAAACAAAATGATTGTTAAGAACAAATATCCCCTACCCAGAATCAATGATCTGTTTCACAAAGTAGGAGGGGCAAATATTTTTTCTAAGTTATATTTGAGATTTGGTTATCACCGAGTCAGAATAAAGGATGAAGACATAAGTAAAACAACGTTTATAATGAGATATGGACATTACGAATTTGTTTTTACCGTTTGGTCTCACTAACAGACCAACAACATTTATGTGTCTAATGAATAGCATTTTCAGTCTGTATTTGGATAAAAAAAAAATGTTGTTTATTGACGACATTATAGTGTATTCAAAAATGGAATAAGAGCATGAAGAACATCTAAAGATAGTATTGCAGACCCTAATAAAACACAAGTTATTTTCCAAATTTGACAAATGTGAATTCTACCAAAAGAGAATACAGTACCTAGGACATGTAATATCTGAAGAAGGTATTGCAGTCGACCTCGAGAAGATAAGAGCCATCATGGAATGGCCTATCCCTAAGGATGTGGTGAACATATGGTCTTGCATGGGAATTACCATTTACTACTGCAGATTTATCGAGGGATTCTCCAAGATTGGATATCCAATCACATCCCTACCGAAAAAGGGGACCAAGTTTATTTGGTTGCAGAAATATCATAATAGTTTTAATAAGATAAAAGAATTGTTAACAAACACACCTTTTATAAGGGTAGTAGACCCTGATAAAGACTTTACAGTCTGTGTGGATGCGAGCAAAGAAGGTTTGGCAGGTTCCCTAACTCAAGAACGGGACATTATTTGTTACAAGTCACAAAAACCAAAAGAGCATGAATGAAACTACATCACACATAACTTGGAATTAGCAGTGGTAATTCACGCATTAAAAATGTGGTGACACTATATAATGGGAATAAAATTTATGTTGCTAACTGATAATAGTGGTGTGAAATTCTTATTCAGTCAACTAGATCTTAACGCAAGACAAGAAAGATGGCTGGCCTTCTTGAGCGAATTTGATTTCGAAGTAAGACACATCAAAGGTAAGGAAAATAAAGTGGCATGTTCCTTAAGTAGAATAATTCATGGGTTGTTTGAAATAATTATTAGCAGGGCAGAAAATGACATTGAACAAAGGATAAAAGATGCAAGTAGTAATGATGAAAAATACATCAAAACAATGGCAGATTTATAAAATAATGTAGAAAATTTAGACAAAACAAATCTGAGTTTGGACAGAAACAGACTACTAAGATTTACAAATAAGTTGTACATACCAGATTTTGTTGAATTAAAGCTAACAATTTTGGATGAAGTACACAAGAATCCATATTCTAGTCATCCGAGAAACGAGAAAATGGTAACAACATTGAGGAAGTTATTTTATTGGCCTCACATGAAAGGTGTGACAACAAAATACTTATCCAAGCTCCTATATTGTCAATAGGTAAAGGATGAACATCACCATCCAGTTGTCCTATTACAACCTCTACCTATATTGAAATGGAAGTGGGAGACTATCTCACTAGATTTTATCACAGGTTTGCCTAAAACTCAAAAATAGAATGATTCAATTATGGTAGTAATTGATAAACTTAGCAAGTATGCACATTTTATTCCTGTGAAATCTATTTATAAATCTATTAACATTGTTGAAATAGTTATGAAGTAAATTTTTAGACTGCATGGTATTCCTAAAATGGTGATTTCGGATAGATATGTCAAATTTACATCAACATTTTGGAAAGAATTGTGTGCAGGGTTGAATACTAACTTTAATTTCAACACAAGCTACCATACACAAACATATGGCCAAACTAAATGAATTAACTATATTGTGTAAGATATGTTACGAATGTACATAAGGATGAAACCAACTAATTGGGAGGAATACCTACACTTAGTGGAATTTGTTGATACTGAGAGGGGGGTGAATCAATATCAAGTACAATTTAAAAACATTTTTCAACTTATACTTAAACCATTCAATTATATCCAATGAGTAATGAACAATAGTAAAAGAGTTACACCAATACACCACAATACACTATGCACAATATATGAGAAATAATCAATAGTCTTTTACTTCTTATTCCCTCTGAAATTCGACTTATATCAAATGAATGTATAATGATTTTTATTTATACCATTTATGTCACTTCCTTTTAACATTAGGGATGACTTGAAACTTTTTTATTTTGTAATTGTTTTCTTTAATTATTTTCAGGGCCTACATGTACTTCCTTCTTCAATTCACTTTGTCATCTTCAAAAAATCATTTCTCCTTAACCATGAGGATCCACGTGACATGCCACATACCACCAAAAACAACATGATGTATACTATCCATTCATGGGTGTTGTATATGCATATGCATTGTCCTTCATGTCCAAATACCTTTATCAATCTCGCAGTCCAAAACCCATGACTAGGGTTGACATCAATGACAACAACCAATCTTTCAACAATCTCCCCCTTTGGCATTGATGGGAACACTCATGCTCCCCCTATCATCATGATCCCAATTTCTCTGCCCCTTTGACATACATGACAAAGGTTAGGGTTTCTCTCCCCGAGTTTAATGGAAAAATGTAACTCTCTTCTTTGGGGTTGCTCCCCCTGAACATGTGGCACTCAATAATACTTCATCCTTATTTTTGGTCTTTGAGACATTTTCGTCCTTAGAATCCTTTTGTGTGGATTCTTTATTCTCTCTCTTCTTCATGTCTAGGATGTATATGTTATTTGGTCTTCTTGTTGTAGTTGCAACCAATCTTCCTGAGTTATTTGCTTTGATTTTACATTTTCGGGAATCAAACGTAAGAGTGTATCCTTGATGACACATTTTACTAACATTGAGTAGATTATGATTCAAGTCTTCAACCAATAGAACATTCTTTGCTTTTACATTTTTTATTCCAAGCTCTACTACACCTTCTCCAAGTATTTTGGCAGATGAGTCATCTCCAAATGCAACATTTCCACCATTTCTCTTCAAGCTGATGAATTTGTCTTGATCCTCGGTCATGTGTGAAGAACATCCACTGTCTATGTACCATTCATTTTCTTCTTTACATTCTTCAGCGGTCAATGCTATTCGAAAATATTCATTATTTGGAATCTATTTCCTTCTCCATACTATGGTTGGCATAGGGACATCTTCATTCATATATCTACAATCTCATGCTTTGTGACCAAGATAATTGCATTTGTAGCATACAATATTTTTGTCCATCAATGGGAAAAATGAATTATAACTTTTGTTGACAAATCCATAATTATTTCCATTTCTTTTCTTTACACCATTCATGTTTCTTGAATATTTATTCCTTTCATTGATTCTCCAATTAATCGCTTTATGTCCAAAATTTTTGCAAGTATAACAATAACCAAGAAAGAAATTTTGATACCTAGGAGTAAGTGACCTTCTTTGTGATGTAGTCCATCTGGGTTCATGATCTACTCTTCTATAGTTTCCTTCATAGTAATTGAAGCTTCTTTGATTTTTGAAGGTAGGAGGTCTTCTTGGAAATTCATCTCTTTTGTAATCATTTCTTCTTTCTGGTATCCTGGTCCACTTCTAATCAATTGTCTGTGTAGCTCTTTCTTCAACCTTCTTGTTGGTATTTGAATCTTTTTTGTATGAAGTTTCACCCATGCATCCAAGATGTGTTAATTCTTTTGGCACTTGAGAGTTTCTTAAGCTCTTCCTCAATGAGACAACTTCTTGTTCATGTTTTTCACAATCTTCTTCTTTCTTTATCATTTGGACCTTCTTTACTTCTGCTATTCTTCTTCCTTCTTCGAGTACAGTTTTCAAGGAAATGGTTTCTTCTCTTAGTTTATGAAAGTCTTCTAATTGTTTCTTTAAGATTACAACTGTCTTTTCACAACTAACCAATTCACTTCTTAGTTTTCCTTGCGTGTCTTTAAGCTTGCTATTTTTAATCTCAACATGCTTCAATTTTTTAAGATTCTCATCTTCTTGTTGAATAATTTTTTAAGATTCGCATCTTATTCATTGTCATTTCTTTCAATCCTTGAATGAGGACGTTCAAATTCAACGTGACCTACTTCTTCACAATTAAAGCAAAATAACTAACCTCTATTTTCTTCTTTGAAATCTGAGATGTTGTAATCTTCTTCAACTTCTTCTTCTTCTTCTGCTTCTTCCCTTGCATAAAGTTCTTGTAGATTGTCCCAAAGATATTTTTCTAATGCACATGATCCCACCTTGGATTTCACTGAATCTATCAATCCATCTAGAATGGTATCTATTTCCAGTTTGTTGTTCCTTTTGGCTTCCTTCTGAGCTCCAGTCTTTGGTTTCTTCAAATAATTGTATCCTGAAGCAACTAACATCCAAATATCTGCCCCAAGAGATTTCAAGTAAGTTTCCATTCTATTTTTCAGTATTCAAAATTGCTTCCATCAAATGGTGGAATCCCATTTGGAATGTTTCCTTCCATTTCTGCAGAGGATATTCCTTCCAGTGGTTAAACTATACTGAAGGTAACCCACTCTGATACCAATTGTTGATACTGAGAGGGGGGTGAATCAATATAAAGTACAATTTAAAAACCTTTTTCAACTTATACTTAAATCATTCAATTATATCCAATGAGAAATGAACAATAGTATAAGAGTTACACCAATACACCACAATACACCATGCACAATATATGAGAAATAGTTTTTGTTCAAGGGAAGTAATGACTTCAAAAGGTAGCTACAGCCTCCAAATGTAAAGGGAGGGATAAACCTCCAAGAGGAAGATACAATCCTCCAATATCAAGAGAGATTTTAAATCTCCATCCTTGCCCCTTCCTTCCACCCAAGAATATATGAGAGATAATAAAACTTTACATTAAATCATCACTATCAACCAATCATCACATAGAACCTGATAATGATTCCCGAGAATTCTTCAATTTATGCAATTCTTCAATTCTTGGAGTACTCTGATCCTATAGATAATATTACTCAATGTATTCTCTGAAACTCCTCCAATTTCCACTCCTTGAATCCTCCCCAAAAAGAGACTATAGAAATAATGGTAGACTTTATTCAATTCTGGTTTGTTCAGAAGACCCAACTTGTATAGCATGCCCTGTGTTCAATATTTAACATCCAATTCTGAAACTCGCACAAAATAAACTAAATTCCGTAATATTTCCAATGGAAGTGGTCCCACTTCATTTGGATTATGTATGAAGAAGTTATAACTGTTTTACCCAGAACACTTGTTTATTGACTAGCTTCAGGACTGGTCACAAACCATATTGTCCACATAGTCTATATCCATAATTATAGTGAATCAAGAGCTGAAATGTTTACTAGAGGTACCTTGATATGTATTCTCAATACCATAGTGATTGCACCATCTGAATCATTATAGAAAAAAAGTTATAGAAAAAATGGTAATATGACCTGAAAATAACATACCTTAGAACACATCACCAAAAGACTTCATCCTCCCTTGAAATCCATCCTTCTTTTACTTATTATTCCGTATGAAATTTGACTTATATCAAATGAATGTATAATGATGTTTATTTATACCATTTATGTCACTTCCTTTTAACATTAGGGCCGACCTGACACTTTCTTATTTTGTAATTGTTTTCATTAATTATTTGCAGGGCCTACATGTACTTCCTTCTTCAATTCACTTTGTCATCTTCAAAAATTCATTTCTCCTCAACCATGAGGATCCACGTGACATGCCACATACCACTAGAAACAACATGATGTATACTATCCATTCATGGGTGTTGTACATGCATGTGCATTGTCCTTCATGTCCAAATACCTTTATCAATATTGCGGTCCAAAACCCATGACTAGGGTTGACATCAATGACAACAACCAATCTTCCAACAGAATTTGCGTACAATAATGGTTATCAAACATTGAATAAGATGATCCCCTTCGAGGTACTGTATGACAGAAAGTTTACAACCTCGATTATCTAGGATAACCCAATTGACAAGCTCATGATGGGACCATAAATGCTTGAGGAAATAGAGAAGACAGTAATAAAAGTACAACATAATTTAAAAGAGGCATAGGAAAGATAGAAAAGCTACGCAGATCTGAAAAGAAGACAGTAGGAATTTCAAGTTGGAGACCATGTATATTTAAAGGTTAAAGCAAGAAGAAGTTCATTAAATCTAGGAAAGTGTTCAAAGATGGCACCTAGGTTTTGTGGCCCCTTTGAGATATTACCTTGAATTAGACCCATGGCATATCAACTTGCACTTTCTGTAAATTTAAAACTTCATAATGTATTTCATGTTTCTTTGTTAAAAGAATATGTTCATGATCATATTCACATTATTGATTGGGACATGGTGAAAGTGGAACCAGAATGATCCAGGTGGATATCAGGGGCCATCCACCTTTTCCAAATGGCTCAAAACAGTTTTCTGGCCATTTTGGCAATTTACTATTTTTAGCAGGTTTTAACTTTCGGGGCCATTTTGAGGGCCTAAATATAGTTTTTTTGAGATCGAGGTTCTCAATGATAGACAAAGGCATTATTGAGGCCCAAAAATGAATATCCTCGATGATACCTTTCCAACGATCTATCGCACACCTAAAACGGAGATCGTATGCAAAAGTTCCGACCCCGGAAAGTTGATGCACCAACTTACCCAAACGGGGCCCACATGACTTTTGGCGCTTCATCTCCTAGGGTTAGGTTTTTGGATGTCTAGGACTTTTGACATTCCTGATTATTGTAAAAAGGCCTCGAGAGCCTCATTGTAACCATCTTATTGCGAATGCGAGTAGCCGTCACATCTCTTCTCAGAGATAAGCTGCCACCATTCTAGCGAGTCTTTCACTCTGTATTTTTACAGTCTTTGTACATTACTCTGATTAATAGAAATCATGTATTACTGTACATCTGTGTTTATGGTTGCATATTTGATACATTTTTGTTATATTATTGAATATCTGCAATATCTCTGTGCATTTCTTTATTGTATCTCCGCTCTCATTTCGTGCCGAAAATAATCCAGATCAGTGGTATCAGAGCAGGCTGCTCTTGTTAGTTTTTTTCAGTGCATGTCCCCGACGAGGTCCGAGTATAGAAAGTTGGGTCTCGAGCTTGTATCTCTTGAGGACAATTTCTCTCGCACACCCAAGAAACCCTCAATGGTGGAAGAAAAGAAAAACGATGGAGCAAACGATCCTATCAGTCTGTTGCTTGAGCAAGCTCTCACGCGACAGAGGGACGCAATGATGGAGAATTTTTCCCACATCCTTCAATGCCTGCCGAAAGCATCAGGTGTATCTTCATCAAGAGACCACTTTGGAGGCACCTCACCTTTCAAGGTACAGGTTAATTTTGATATTCTCATATTTGAAGGTCAAATAGATGCAGATGCCCTAGATAAATGGTTAAATCTGCTAGAAGGTTATTTCTCTGTTCATAATTTTTCAGACAAGAAAAAGATCACCTTCGCACTCCTTAAGTCTCTCCCCCATGTCAAACATTGGTGGGAAACTTACTGGGAGTAGAGTTCCACAGAGGAGTCTGGACTATATGGGACCGAGCCCACTTGGGATTTTTTTGTGGATGCGGTAAAGGAACAATACTACCCTGTTGGAAACTATGAGGAACAATACATGAGATGGACCACACTCCAGCAAGGGAGGGGCCAAGCAGTTCTAGAGTTCACCAATACCTTCCATACCTTGCACACCAAGATAGGTATCAAAGACTCCGAATGACATTTGGTTCTGAAATACCATGGGGCTCTACACAGATACATCCAAACTGAAATGGATTTTCTAGACATCTCATCACTCAGTGCTGCCTATCGATATGATGTTAAAATCGAGCAGAAATTTAAGCACCAGAACAAACAGGAGTTCGGGTCTGCAAATCCACAACAATCAAAGTATGACAAAGACAACCCTAACAAACAGTCTCCCGAAAACCAGTCCAAGCCACAGG